>CM021109.1:295544114-295694204 GCA_007115665.2 Sequoiadendron giganteum | reverse complement strand
CAAGGGTCAAGCAATCAAGGTTATAGAGGGTAGAGTCAAAAATGATAGCAAGAATTCTCATAGCTGGGGTAGGAAAAGTTATGAAGCTGTTGATTGGTCTAGAGATCAAAGATCTTAACGATGCTCTGCTGTAGAAAATGTTTGGCCCAAAACATATCAAAACCCAAGCAGAGGATTCTCAGTTGGAGACAGTAACAGGTATGCTCTTTTACATGTTAGATATTTTCCAGTTATAATTTGAATGATTGAATGTGCATTATTTCCTTGGAAAGGCATTCTTATCTACTCCTTTTCTCATATTGGTAAACCCGTTTTTTTTTTTATTACTTCATGTCGTCTTGTGATCTATGAGAAGGATTTTAATTTAATGTAAAGCTATTTGATTTCAATTCTTCTTCTCTACCATTTAAATATTTCCTTTTGACACCTTTACCGCCATCGTCTCTCAGGGGGTGGTGTCTTTCTTGTTGTCTGCCTAGTGTTTTTGTTGTGCATACCTTGTGCAAATTGTCTTGTGAAAGGGGGGGAATCCCTCTCCCATACCCTTATGGGTTGGTTAGTCTTGGTATATTTTTCTTCTTATGAGAATGATTGTTGTAGGTCATTTACGTCGATTGTATAGAGGCTATTAGAATATTGGTGACTTATGTTGATAACGATTTTCAAACACCAAAATGAATTCAATTCCTCCCAGAGAGTCTTCAATGCAAAATTCCATTATTCAGATTTTTAGATCAATTACTTCGACCTCATGGTTGTAGATGTAAGTATTGTTGGATTAAAGTTGATAGCTTTGTCGATCACTTGTTTATATTTCTATAGTTGAGGCTCGATTTCTTGATTTCCCTTGCTGGTATTTATTCACTTATTGTGAGAGGTGCTTTGGCAGTAAAGATTTGTTTTGTCTACATTCACTTTATTGCTTGTTCTCACACTTCCCAGTGATTGACGTTTTTTGTTGAATTGTGTTCTTTTTTTTGAAACTCTACTGCATGTGGAAGTAGTATTGATTGACAACACTGGCATCCTATAAATTCAAATCATACACATTTAACCTAACTTCTCTCATAACTATCTGGAGAAAAAAACTTGTTCAAGGAGTTTTTCCAAGTTATTAGTCTTATGTTAACATTTTTAAGTGGTGTTATCTCCCTTAGTATTTATAGATCCTTCATCGTTCATGAAATATTCTATTGTTCATTCTGAGCTTGCATGTTCTCACTAATGGTGTCTTTCTGGAAGTGGTGTATTTATTTCATGAGAAGCTCATCAAAAGACTGTGTTTCATTATTGTAGTCAATTTCGCTATTATTCTGGTCTTAACTGTGTAGTAGTGTCACTTATTAGTATACATGTTTGTTATAAAGAATTATTTGAATTCTCAAAGTGTTAAGTATACATGTTTGATATAAAGAATTATTTGCATTCTCAAAGTGTTATACATTGTTAGGAATTTGTTTGGATATGTAAATTACTTGTGTCACATTAACAAGCTTAAGGTCTTAACACATCATTTAGTGATTCATAGCACAATCCAATGCATTGTGATATGAAGGTTGCTATGAACTAATTCTTGTCAATATTATGTTAGTATTTATACTCCACATGCAAGGGTAATCTCATGAATATTCCATTGTATGTCTTCCTCGTCCTTAAATGATATGAATGTGCATATAAACTTCAACCAAGACATAAATATATATGGGTAGAGTAACCAAACTATATTCTCATGTCATTTGTAAGAATAATGTAGTTGTGAATTGGTTATGGGAGTTATTAAGCTTGGCTAGGGAGCTTGGATTTTGATTATGGATTACACTAAAGTTTTTTTTTTTTTAATATTTAAATTTATATGATCCTAATTATTGTGGAGTGTTGAGTGCAGGTATAATATATTAAAAGAATTAATTCTCTTAGGTATAATTTGTCTATTGTGAATTAAAATTTTGAAGAAATCAACAAGTTATTAATTTTTATCTTCTATTGTTGAAGCAAATGACTCTTTAAGTAAATTAAGACGTGTATTAAAAACTACCCTTGATAGTTTTTCTTTGTCGAAAAAGATGAGTACCAAATGATATTGGTCATTCAATCTAGCTTATATAAAAACTTAGAATTAATAAAGTAGATGATGTTTGGTTGTGATAAAATTTTATTTGAATTTGGCAAGTTAAATTTATCCTTGAGAAGAGTATTAAGTGTTGCATTAATGAAGAACATCACATAAAGATACATGTCCTTTGTGCATTTTACTGTTGTATTATTCTGGAAAAGTGGTAATAATGAAAGATGTTCTTAATCATTGCAAAATGGGATGAAGAGTGTATGTTTATTGTGGTCAATGTGTATATTATGTATCATTGAGTGTTTTCTTGCCATGATTGAAAATGTATGTTACTGTCTTCCTTGAGTGATTGTGGAAAGTTACCCTCTAGGATGGGTGTCGAATGTGGGTATCAAGGAGTGTAGATTCTACCTTTTCATATCTACTATTATTTAGTTGTATACAGCTATATGCTTGTCCAAGTGATTATAGACCATTGATATAGATGGGTTTATTTCATATTATTTATCTCTACCATATCCTAGTATTGATCATAGCATGTTTCAGAGTAATTAGAAATGCATGTAGATATACTAGGCATGCACCAGATTCCATCTTGTACGTCGATTTCTTTTTGCTAAGAATCTCGTGTAGGGTCGATGGTTCTTCATGTCAAGAAGAATTCTTCAAGGAAGCATAAGCTTTGTGGTTTGGCAGAAAAAGTGCCTAGACCATGTTCTCATCTACAAATTTTCAGTTGACTAAGCGAGTCGATGGCGGTCAAAGGCTTTACTATTAAAATCTTCACATAATTATTGAGTTGTTATTGGCATATGTACTTCATGAGTGTACACCTTGTGTGGATGATTCTAGTATATTATACATTATAGTACTTTCTTTGTAATGTTTGACTTGATGGCATTGTCTACCTAAGTCAATATTTTGTACATTGTCCCATGTAAGATTGCAATGCCAAGTGGTAAAATGTCTTGTAATGAGGTATTTTCCCTTGGTTTAATGTAAATGAGATTATTTCTTGCCAAATTATGGTTATTTTATTGTTACTTGAAATCATGTTCATGACATGCTATAATATGGAGATCAAGATTGTGGCATATTCAATACTAGTAAGGATTAGGGGTCAAGAATATTGCATATTAGCAACTAGTGTAATGAAGGAAGGTGAAGCCTGATAATTCACAAATCTAAGCATGATGAAGGAGTAGTAATTGGGGTTCAATATTCTTGAATACGTCACACATTTTAGGTATGTCAACAACAAAATTTAAGGAGACCACTACATAGTAGAGGTTAGGGCTCAAGAATGCTTGATACCTTAGGGATTGAGGGTTGAGAATGCCAATTCCTCTAGGCTAGTTGCAAGGTCAAAAAATTAAAACTCCAAAAGAATGTGAGATAGGAAGGATTGATTTTGTGAGGACGTGGGGAAAATAATCATGGTGTTCCAATAGACAAAGGTTTGAAAGCCAAAATTATGGGGAATCAGGGAATTAGGAACTTGAGTGAAATGAAGGATAAGGAATAGTGGCATGGGAAAGTCTAAATTTCTAATTACATAGAAAAATAAAACCATGAAAAAGGAAATCTTGAAAACCCACAAGTAGAGAATGTAGGGAATAAGGAAGTGGGGGTTGAAAGGTAGGTATAACATAAGGAAACTTGAAACCCCACTAAAACATAAAAAATGACTTCAACTCTATGATACTTATAATTTGGACATTACAAGTCTACTCTTCCCTAAATTTCTTTCTCATAAGAAATTCAATGTTGGATGCTCCATGCAGTGTCGTAAAATTACAACCCTTGCAATTTCACCTATATTTTTGTATCCACTTTAGTATCTACTCCCTTAGTATTTGTTTAGGATCATTTTAGCCCTTGCATCAGCCTTCTTCCTTCTCAAGATGCTCAAGACTCCTTTTCAGCAACCACCTTTGTCTGTCAGCTTTGTGTCAAACCTTGTGTTCTTCCTATTCCACTAGTAGAATTTGGCAAATAAATGACCGCGTGACTAAAACTTTTAGTCATGACAACTAAAAATGATTAAATTCTAGTCAGTTTTTGCAATACAACTATAAATGACTAATTTAATTGTCGGGTAAAATCACAACTATAAATGACTAAATAATTAGTCACACAAATAAAAATTAGACAATATGATATTAAAGTGGGTAATTAAAAAAAATACAAAATTTTGAGAAATTATTGGTATGAGTGGGTTGTATTACGCATAGGATTAATAGCGAATTGGGAAATTGTTGGTGAGAGTGGGAAGTACAATAGAGTGCAGAATTCGATAAAGGTCAACTACTTGCTTGTTTGGAGAGGACCTGGATACTTATAAAAAGGCGGGCAAGGAATTTAGAGTTTTCTACAAAAAATTTGAAGTTGATGAGGCCCTCTGTAGTGAAGTCAAATTTGGGGATGCCCTCTATAGAAAATTCAGATGTAATTCGAAACCCTCATTACGTTAAATAATTATTGTATGGCTCCTTGTGAAGTTCATGAACCATTGTAAATTTGAGTATGCCAAGTATGAGTGTTTGTGGGTCCTGCTTGAGCATCAATGCATCCATTATCTATATAAATCTTGCTTATTTATTTGGTTATTATTTTGTGTCTCATGTTGAATGTTACAACCATAAAGAAAAAGGTAATCCATTTGTGTGATGTTGTGATGAAACTAGTGTAAAGCTTTGTGTGTATAAAATGAACTCATTAGGGTCCTCATAGGCTCTCTTGGCCAGGAGGTAATGGTGAGAGCCATAAGGGTTTGATGACCCATTAATGGTTGGGTGAAAAATGGGTTGCTCTCCCTTTCTTTTGTGTTTTCTTTTCTTTGTGAACAGGTTTCAAAATTCAGCTAGAGTTTCTCCTTTAAAAGTACTTGAAAATTTTTGTATAGTAGGAAATACTAGTTTCTTCCTATCATTGCAAAAATCTATATAAAATAACCCTATTCGTAGGATTGCGTATACCCCAAGTGATCGAGGGTTTGAGATATTTTTGTAAAAGGGTGAAAAGTAGTTGCCTGCTTTGAATGGAAATTCTAAAACCATATGTATGAATGAATGTCATATCAAGGGATTTCTATGTTGAGTTTGAACTTTGAATTTGGGTCAAGTTCCTCTTTATGCTATTTTATTTTTGGGTTATTCCAGTTGAAATGTTGAAAGAGTGCTTGTAAAATATTTATGGGGCCTGTAACTATAAATCAAAGCCATAGATATCTAGGGAGAAATCAATCTTATTGTATTGTATTGGGATAAAAAGAAATATAATTCCTTGTGTATTATAAGAGATGAGTTACATAAATAGGAGGGTATCTTGTCATAAGACATTGACTGCCATGTAACAATTTGGAGTTCTTGAGATTGTGAAAGAATTGGAAGCTTTTATTCATTGTATAATCTATGCTATTGTTTATGCATAGACAAGGCAATGAACTGTTTGAAAAATGCCTCAAAGAAATGTGGTCTCATGGTGATGGAATGCCATGACAAGCCATAGACAAGGCAATGAACTATTTGAAAAAATGCCTCAAAGAAATGTGGTCTCATGGTGATGGAATGCCATGAAAATCAAATTTAATGTCATGAAACTCCATTACCATGCAATTTGATTTTCATGGCATTCCATCACCATGAGACCACATTTCTTTGAGGCATTTTTCAAACAGTTCACTACCTTGTCCATGCTACCACATTTTTTATACATGTCTACCAAAGCATTTTATCAAACAGTTTATTGCCTTGTTGCTATGGCTAAAAGCCTAATATAGATGCTTTCAAACAAGCTATGGATGCTTGGAAAAATATATATCAAAGCATAATAGTAAGCAATAGCATAGAAAAGGAAACAAACTATTTGAAAAAATTGCCTCAAAGAAATGTGGTCTCATGGTGATGGAATGCCATGACAAGCAACTCTTGACATGGCATTCCATCACCATGAGACCACATTTCTTTGAGGAATTTTTTTCAAATATTTCATTTCCTTTTGTATGCAACCACATTTTTCATACATGTCTACTAGAGAATTTTATCAAACAGTTCATTGCCTTGTTGCTATGGTTAAAAGCCTAAAACAGGTGCTTTCAAACAGGTTATGGATGTTGGAAAAATCTATCAAAGCATAATAGTAAGCAATAGCATAGACAAGGTAGTGAACTGGTTGAAAAATGCCTCAAATAAATGTGGTCTCATGGTGATGGAATTCCATGACAATCCATATAAATTCGCTTGTCATGGCATTCCATCACCATGAGACCACATTTCTTTGAGGCATTTTTTCAAAATTTCGTTGCCTTGTCTATGCTACCACATTTTTCATACATGTCTACCAAAGCATTTTATCAAACAACTCACTACCTTGCTGCTATGGCTAAAAGCCTAAAACAAGTGATTTTGAACAAGCTATGGATACTTGGAAAAAATCTATCAAAGAATAATAGTAAGCAATAGCATAGACAAGGTAGTGAACTAGTTGAAAAAATTCCTCAAAGAAATGTGGTCTCATGGTGATGGAATGCCATGACAAGAAAATTTCTATGGATTGTCATGGAATTCCATCACCATGAGACCATGTTTCTTTGAGGCATTTTTTTCAAACAATTCACTACCTTGTCTATGCTACTACATTTTTCATACATGTCTACCAAAGAATTTTATCAAACAATTCATTGCCTTGCTACTATGGCTAAAATCCTAAAATGAGTGCTTTCGAACAAGCTATGGATGCTTGGAAAAAATATATCAAAGCATAATAGTAAGTAACAAGCTATGGTTTGATGGTTATTTTTCACACAAAAATCATCGTGATTTTATTCAAATTTTTTACAAGTTTTAAATGTATTTTTTTTTAGCAATTTTGTAGTTTGAAATGGGAAAAAATCATTGACCAAAAGGTCAATTTTTTTTTCAAAAAATTGGGGAAAAAATCATCCAACTTGCATATTGTTTAAAAATCGGGATTAATCTAGATTTTTTGCAGATTATTGCTTCTATGATCAATACAATGTAGTGACCATATATTGAAGTTGTCTATTTGTGTTCCATGTTATCATGCATGGGTATGGTATTAATTTCTATTTTTTAACCAATTCATCAAGCTAATCCCTAAGGCTCCTTTTCACTAAGTCTTCATGGAATGGGTAGTGCATGTACATCATAATTAGTTGTTATTGGTTGGTGTAACTTACAGTAGTTATATAGGCAACTAAGTACTAGAACCATACAGGAAATTCTAATTTTAGCAGACTATTTTTTCATTAGTTTCCTCAATGCATTTTGGAGCATATGGGAATTGAACTTGTAACATGCATCCAAATTTCAATTCCTTTGATCACTTTTTCATTAAACCACATGATCATGCCCTTAGACTAGACCTCAATGCTTGGGTAACATTATGCGCAAGCCTAATTTATTATTTGTATGGAATCCTAGAAGATGGTCTCATATGGCATAGTTAAAATTTATGCTAGTTCATCAAATCAATGTGGTCACCAAGCTATTTTAATTGATACTATATTTCCACACATGGGATTATATCAATTCTTAGAACAAGTTATCTTATCTCAACATGTTGATAATTTATGCTAGTAAGTAATGCTCAAAGTTACAACAAAGAAATCATTAGCCTGTTTGTTAGTGTTTGTGTATTCATTAACATTGACAATATTTCCATATATTTAAATTCTTGTGGTTCATCAATAGAACAAGAATAAATTTGTTGTTCCATTGCTAAAGCATTTCTTTAATTATCATCTAAACAATGAAAGCCCTCAATAAAACATGGATACAAAAAAAAATTGTTTATTTTCAGTCATCACAATCTTCTTTTATGCACATTGTAGATGACATGTAAACTGAACATAAGTCTACATGATCAACAAGATTTTCAGAATTACAAAATGATCCTATAAATGCAAACAAATAGTATACAAACACCCCAAATTTTCCTTATCTTTGTGTATTACAATTCAACCATTATTGTTTTTTTAATTGCAACAGATATTTTTTTATTAGAAATATAAATGTCAAGGTGCCAATAATAGATAGTTTACAACATATACTTTTAATCTCTACCTCTTGCACATGGGCAAAAAAATGAGGGCATAGTAGTTTCTATGTTTCCTACTAATTAACCATTGATAGCTAAGAATCCTACAAGTAAAAAATACATAAAATTGACCATAGAGATTTATGTAGAGGCAGAACATATGATTCTGTAGAGTGATACCTAGCTATATTTCTTGAATTTGAATTGCTGCAAAGTGCTAAAGAGAATGAGTTTACATGTATTAGATCTTGAGTGAGTTGAGTTTTTCAAATTTCTATTTTTTTGAAATAGAAAACTAAATTAATACTAGAATGCAGAACATTACAGATGGATCAATGTCAAAGGTTGACTATGGATCAATACCATGCATATGATGAGAGAGTAGTTGGTGAGAGGGACATGGACAAATATCCATGTCCATGTAATAATTGTCTTGGTGGAAAGGTGAAAAAAAAATGTGACTTATCGACATATGATAAGATATGGGCATAGTGGTATAAGCCCTTGGGATTACAATTATTATGAAGATATGATAGAATTGAAGAGAGTGGGAGATGAAGAGGCAACAAACATAGATGAAGTGGCACCAAACATATATGGAGAGGCAACAATGTTAGGTGAAGGTTTTGAACTGACAGAATTTTGAATGAGGTTCTAAATGATGATTGGACCAAGTTGATGGAGGATGCTTTAAATCCAATCTATGTTAATTTCAATTTAAGTCATTTGACAACAATCCTTCAAATTCTTAACTTACAAGTGTTTTCTAGTTAGACAAATGAGAGTGTAGATCAGATTGGCATTATTAAGTTCGTTGTTACCACCTGACTCCACATTTCCAACACAAAAAATCAATGTAGAAAGCAAACCAATAAGCTAGGCTTTGGGTATGAAAACATCCATGTTGGAACACAACAAGCTATTGAGAGGATGGGGTGAATCAATAGATACTAAAAACTTATCTCTTAAAATTTTGTGCAAACAAACTCCTTAAACACTTTATGCATATTAATTCCTCAAAGCACTTTATGTAGATTTAACAAACTAGCAGAGAGATAAACACACACACACACAAAATCCCATAGCACATGATGTACGTGGAAAACCCAAGATGGGAAAAACCACGATGACAAAAGATGCTTGAGTCTACTGCTCAAATCTAGCATCATAAAGAAATCTTTTGTTACAATGTTTAAGGGAACCAACCCTAAGGATACACCAATCCCCTAATTCAGGAACACCAACTCCAAGGAGACACCAATCCCCTACACTGAGCACCAACTCAGTTATCTGATGGCACCAAACAATCAGATTCACATTGACAAATACATTTTTGTTTATAATTCAATGTTGCAACTTCCTTTGCAACTACACAATACTTTGTTGCAATATATACAACTCACTCTTTGTTGTTGATGATGCAATCTTAGTAACACATCCCCTCTGCTTTGTACTATTCTTTCTCTGTTCTACACTTAGAACATTCTTTGTTCTATATTAATGCACTTGAATGTAAACCCTTGATGATATTCTAATTTTTGTTTGGGTTTCACTCATTCATCGATTGTGCATACTTTATCTCTATTGCATACTCATCAATACATAACTATATTCAGCTCTTTCTAACATAACAAACTATTCTCTCTCACACCCTCTTCACTTGCAAACACCGCCCTTCGACAATATTTGATTATCTTCTTTCTTGCTTGACACCATCAATATAAAATCTCTAATCCTATGTTAGGGTTCCCTTCACCATCATCTAGGTCATCTAGAATCCTCTGTTAGGGTTCCCTTCACCTTCTGACATCTCCACCAAGTTGCCAGTGCATCAAGCTACACACACACTCTATACAAATTCGTTGAATCTACTAAACTAGACAACCTACAAAACCCAAACCCTAGAATACATTAAATTCAATTCTCTTGACTAAGTGATATAATTATGATCTTCATCACCTATGCAAGTTGTCACCATTTTGAAGATCATATTTTCATTTACATTGGTTGTTGGTGCAGTTGAAAAAATTAAATTCATTCACAGTGTCGGTTACCATATGAAACCCTCATTTACATAGACTTAGCCATTTGATATCTCCACATTTGAATTTGGGTCATCAATCTCTATTCTTTACACCATGATCCTATAGCTCTTTGTTTATCTTGGCAACTTTAAAACATCATTGTCGGATTATTCTTCTTTAAACTGGCGTCATCAATCTATATCTCATAACTATCGCTTTACACCATCGAAGACACTTCATCATGTTGGGTTGAGGCACTTTAGGGTCTCACCGATATTTTCCTTTCTCTCTGATATCGCTTGTGAAATACTCAAGCCCACACATGCCATCTGTCATCCATGTCATTTCCACACAACTCACAACACCGATGTGAGTTGGTATATCGAGTAATCACTAGCCACCACCTGTCTATACATGTCACCTTCCAATCATTGTTGCCTTCCTATCGAGTCCCACCAAGGTCTTCATTAATCTTTCATCGCCACGTCAAAGGGGCTTTAATGCCACTCACTTTGATATTCATATCTCTCCTCGATGAGGAGCCTTCATGACCTCACCCACTCAATCATTTTTCGCTACTTGTCATCCACCTCATTGCCACACAATTCACAAAAATGATGTGAATTGATATGTTGAGAAATCGTCCTTTGCTATTTGTCTGCACATATCACTATCCACCTTTAACACCTCCCTACCAGGTCCCAGTTTATTGGCATGTTGAAGAGACTCAAAAGTGACTTCCATTGAAAAGGGGTGATCTCGTCGATATTCCTTGCAGCTTTGATCAGGTGGTCCATACTACCTACGTGTCATCCCTATCAGTACCATGCAACAAACAGTCACCAATGTTACTTTACTTATTGGTCAATCACATGTAACCACTTTTCCTCACTTTCCATCATTTACCATTGTCATCTCCCTATCAGAATTTCGAAGGGACAATCATTTTTTTCCTATCGATATTCATCCTTCTCTTTGATGAGGTGCTATCAAGATGTCGAAGGGACTCATTATTATGTCCCATCAATATGTGTTTGTCTCCTCGATGAGGTGTCTTCAGATCTGTACCATCCGATCAATGTTGATAAATCTACACTATTGATCTTCATTCATCAGGCATCATTGTAACACATGTGCCTTTATTTTTTCTTCAATGATGTGGCAATCACCATTAGATCAGTCACCATCCAATCTACTTCATCCCCTACTATACCACTAGCTGAGGAAATGGGCCCACAAAATCTTAGTAGGCTGACAAGAAACTACCATATGCCCATCTTAACGTCATCCTTCACCGTCATTTGATCCCACCTTATCAGCATGTCAAAGAGACTAATCATTTTTTCTTGTTGATATCTATTTGTCTTCATGATGAACCTTAGTGATGTCATTCTCCACTAACTCTTGCCAACATCGTTATGTCGAAGAGACTCTTGAGACTATCTTGTCAAGATTCCACTATCACCTTGATGCGGCTTCATCGTTCTTGTTTGTTGATTAAATTTAGTTTGATATCCACCATTGATTGACCTGACATTGGCGTGTTGAAGAGACTTAAAGTATTGTCTCTTTGAAATCTCATTGTCACTTTGATGTATCATTGTCTCTATTTCTTTATCGTGTCATTGATGGGACTCTGAAGTGACTCCTCTCGATATGTTGACATCTCTTTGATACAAAGATGTGAACAAATATTTCATTTGCGACTTAGGAAATATTACAATAGCTGATAATTTTTGGTTCGGTAATAGCTAGGTGAAGGGACCAGTTCCCCACATGGTGTAATGGGCTTAAGTTATGACTTAATTAACTCGTTACCTCCAGTAGGTGTTCAATGACAAAATAATTTTTTTGTTCAAAATGCCATGAATGCAACCCTAGGGTTTAACCAGTAAACACTAATCCCTGTTTGAGAGCATAATAAAACCGTTCAAAGCACATCCTGTAATATCTAGACCTGCAGCTTATATTTATGAGAAGCTCTCAAAAAACCCATATCGAATTTGTTGCCTATTTCACCTTTGTCTTCTAGAAGAAACCTCTGCAACAATATGTCAACAATTCATGACATTGTTGCAAAATTTGAGAAACTTTGCAACATATGTAGATACATGCTCCTATTACCAACAACCTATACCAACTCTTCTAGAACTAGGTCCACTGCTCTCACAACCATCCTCTTTCATCATGCCAATAATCTCCCTTGCATGATTAACTCCATCTTTCCTCTTATCTCTTCTTTGACATCAATGACACCTTTCATTAATGCTAACATCCTCACTTGTAGGATCAGTCCCAACTATCCTTTGATCCCTCTTTTGACATCAGCTCCACTTCACCTCTGATATCTCCCTTTGACATCAATGACAACAATATGCTAATAATCTTCTCCTTTTTCATTGATGGAAAAACTAAATGCTCAACCTGCAGCCAATGGTTTGATACGAATGATGGATAATCATCTGAGCTCACATCTCTTTTTCTCATCTTTATGAGAATTGCATACCTTTTTCCCATGCTCAATTACTTGATAATTTTCACAAATTTCTCCCCCTTTGACATCAATGGAAAAGGGTCACACTCCTGAATGTCTTGTCTTAGGTTACTATGCTTTTGTAGCCTCTGCTTCTCCTTAGAAATGACAAAAGGGGAATGTTCTCCCCCTTTGAGTGATACTAACTGATATCAATTTATGCTCTCATACTAATGACCGCAATGGAAAAACCATATGCTCTAACCATTTTGTACCAATTAACAATATTTGATGCCAATTGAAGTGCCATTACATACTCTAAACCAATCGGGTCTGATACCAATTGTAGATGTTTGCACTTTATACTTTGTACCAATTGATAATCTAGACTGCATTATATCAAGTATAACATTGATTATATACCAATAGCAGATCCATCTTAGACCTTGCTCCATAATCTCTTCTAGTATACCTAAACATTTGCTTCACTTCAGGATCTGCATCAACTAAACTACTTTGTACTAATTCACAATGGTCTGACACCCATTGGAACCACTCTATACCAATTATGAAAAAAGTAATTTGTGAGTGTATTTACAAAAAAATTCACCCTCAGGCATATCTCATCTTCTTGTAGTCAAGGATCATTTCTCTCAACAGAGTACTTGCATAGCTACCTTCTCCTTCAACTGTGAATGTTCTTCCCCTTTGACAAGCATTTCAAAGAGAAATATTGTGACCATAATTCTGCAACCATCAAGTCATTAGAAATTTGTAGAACTTACTTTACCTTACTTGATCTCCTTTTTATTTTCAGGGATGAATGAGATTCCAATTAAGATCCCCCTAGAATCATGCTCCATCACTTCAACTTAGTGATGTAGGGGAGGAGAAGCCACATTGAGTGCTACTTGCTAATCTTTCACTCTCCACACCTTCTCTGTCTTCTTTTCAGTCTTGTTAACCTTCTTCTCATCAACATGTGAAATTTTATTTACTCTAGGGGACACATTCCTTTTCTTACTTTGTGCTTTTGGTCTTACATGACTTGTTCTACAATATTTAGCTATGTGACCAAAATTATTGCAGTTAAATCACATTACATTCATGTCTACAATAGGAGAAAATAAATTTCTATTCACACATTTTCTGCTCCTTCTAGGTGTAGCTCTACACTCACAAGCCCTATGACCAAACTAATTACAGGTATAATAGTAACCATAAAACATGGGGAGTACCTAGTCATATCTTTTCTTTGAGAAGGATGAGGTGGTCTATTTTGTCTTGACATCTTCATGTATCTCATCCTTGAGAATCTTTCTATATCAGATCCCTTTGTATGTTGCTTTTTCTTCAAATCTTTAGGGACTGATTTATTCTTCTTCTTATCTACTACGAGATTCTTCTTCTGATAATAAAAAACTGAATGATTATTCTTTTTCTTTTCAAAATCAAGCTTCTTTTCCTCTTTTTCTTTCTTCACCTTAGCAGTGCCTTTTCCCGATCTTCAATTTCTAAAGGTTATTTCCTTGGAATAGCTTGTGCAGGATTTTTCTTCCTTTGTGCTATATATGTCTTCTACTTTAAATCTATCATATAACTTTGCAAAATAACTCGTAGAGGAACTCTTTCCCTTCTCAAACCCAAGGCCAAATTTGTCTTTGGGTTTTGATGGCTTTTGTGATTTTACCAATTCATCTAATATCTCATAGCCACTTTTTAGCTTTAGACCCTTGTTAATATACTCCTTAGAATTTTTTGAATATTTTCTTAGGGCCATTATTTTTGCCTCTAACTTCATGCACTCATCTGATTTAGACTGTAGTTTAGATTGAACTACATCTTCTACCCTCTTTGCTTCTTCCACTTGTGTCTTCAAGCTGATCACCATCTGATTAGATTCTTCAAGACTCTTGGTCAGCTTATCAATGTCCTCTTGTGCATGTATTTTATATTCTTCATTATGCTTCCACAACCCTTTAACCTCGTCTAGAGTATGGATGAGTTTACCTCCTAAGTCCACTTCTTCTTCACCAAACCTTTCAACTTGTTCATCATAAGTTATACCAAAATCCATGGACAAATTTTCATTCCCATCAATCTCACAAGAACTTTCATCTTCATCGTCTGAGCTTCCAAAAATATCTAATAACCTATTTTCTTTTCCTGTGTGTATATTCTTCTTATCCATCTACTTATTACCATTTTCTTGCTTAGAGTTATAATTTTCATTATGAATGCATTCAAAATCAAAATAAGAAGTTTTACCTCTATGTTTTTTGGAGTCATTCCTTAGTTTTTTGATGAATTCATCTTCCTCTTCCTTGGAGTCTTCTAATCCAAAAGTAGATGCTTCTACCTTCTCCCTTCTAGCTGCAACAACTCCTATAGATGTATCTGCAGTCTTATCATCTTCACTTATCTTCACTCTATCAGACTCACCTCCACATCTTTGAATCATGTCTTGCACCTTACTTTCATCACCTTCATACATCCTCTTCAAATTTTTCCAAACTTCATTTGTAGTTTCATAATGCATGACTTCATCAAGCATAGATCCAGACAACCTGATCATAATGGAAAACCTTGATTTAGCATCGTCTTCAAAATCCTTCTTTATAGCCTCAATAGTTGGAGGTGTAGCAGGAACCTTGTATCCTTTCTCAACTGAAATTCATACACCAGACCCTAATTATTTTATATATGCTTTCATTTTACTATTCCAAAGCTTATAGTCTGATCCATCAAAGAGAGATACTTCTTCTACAGATGAGCCTTCCTGATTAGCCATTTTTTTGTTCACTTAGCCAAGATCTACCCGAGCTAATTAAGCTTCTCCTAGGGAACCTGGGGATTTTATACTAATTGTTGGAACACAACAATCTACTGAGAGGGGGGGTGAATCAGTAGATACTAGAAACTTATCTCTTAAAATTTTGTGCAGATAAAATCCTTAAACTCTTTATGTAGATTTACTAAACTAGTAGAGAGATAAAGATACACACACATACAAAATCTCATAACAAATGATGTACGTGGAAAACACAAGATGCAAAAAACCATGGTGACAAAATTTTCTTGAGTCTACTGCTCAAATCTAGTGTCACAAAGAAATCTTTTGTTACAATGTTTAAGGGCACCAACCCTAAGGAGACACCAAGACCCTGATTTAGGAGCACAAAATCCAAGGAGACACCGATCCCCTACACTGAGCACCAACTCATTTATCTAATGGCACCAACCAATCAGATTCACATTGACAAATATATTTTTATTTACAATTCAATGTTGCAAATTCCTTTGTAATTGCACAATACTTTGTTGCAATCTATGCAGCTCACTCTCTGATACTGATGTTGCAATCTTAGAAACACATCTCCACTTCTCTATACTCTCTTCTACACTTAGAACATTCTTTATTCTATCTTACTACAATTGAATGTAAACCCTTGATGATATTCTAATTTTTGTTTGGGTTTCACTCATTCACCGATTGTGCATACTCTATCTCTATTGCATACTCATCAATACATAACTATTTTTAGCTCTTTTTTCCATAGTAGACTATTCTCTCTCACACCCTCTTCACTTGCAAACACCACCCTTTGACAATATATGATTGTCTTCTTTCTTGCTTGACTCCACTAATCTGTAATCTCTACCTCGAGATGTGCACCACCATCTAGATCATCTAGAATCCTTTGTTAGGGTTCCCTTCACTTGCTGAAATCTCCACCAAGCTACCAGTGCATCGAGCCACACACGCACTCTATATAGATTCATTGAATCTACTAAACCAGATAACCTACAAAAACCCTAACCTTAGAATACATTAAATGTATTATCTTGACTAAGTGATATGATTCTGATGTTGATCACCTCTGCAATTTGTTTCGCCATCTTGAAGATAAAATATTCATTTACATTAGTTGTTCTAGTGTATTTGAATGAATTAAATTCATTCAATTTCGGTTACCAGACGAAACCCTCGTTTACACAGACTTAGTCATTTACTATCTTCACATTTGAATCTAGATTGTCGATCTATGTTCTTCGTGCCATGATCCTCTAGCTCTTTGTTTATCTTGGAAACTTTAAAACATCACCATTGAATTTTTCTTCTTTAAACTAGCATCGTCTATCTCCATCTCACAACTATTACTTTACACCATCGAAGACACTTCATCATGTCAGGCTGAGAAACTTTAGGGTCTCACCAATATTTTTGTTTCTCTTTGATATCACTTGGGAAAGACACGGTCCCACACATGTTATCTATCATCCATGTCATCGCCATATAACTCACAACACCGATGTGATTTGGTATATCAAGCAATCACCAGTCACCACTTGTCTGCATATGTCACCTTCCGATAATTATTGCCTTCCTATCAGGTCCCACCAAGGTGTTTGTTAATCTTCCATTTTTGTGTCGAAGGGACTTTAACACCACTCACTCCAATTATCATATGTCTCCTCAATGAGGAGCCTTCATGAAATCACCTACTAAATCATTTGTCACCACTTGTCGTCCACCTCATTGCCACACAATTCAAAACAATGATGTGAATTGATATGTCGAGAAATTTTCCTTTACCATTTGTCTTCACACATCACTATCCACCTTTAACTCCTATCTACCGAGTCCCTCTTTATCAATGTGTCGAAGAGGCTCAAAAGTGACTACCATTGAAAAGGAGTGGTCTCGCCAATATTCCTTGTTGCTTTGATCGGGTGGTCCCTACTGCCTACATGTCATCCCTATCAGCATCATGCAACAAACAGTCACCAATGTGACCTGACATATTGTTCAATCACATACAACCACTTGTCCTCACTCACCATCATTTACCAATGTCACCTCCCTATAGGAATGTTGAAGAGACAATCATTTTCGTCCTATCGATATTCATACTTCTCTCTGATGAGGTTCTATTGGGATGTCAAAGGGACTCATTATTATATCCCACCGATATGTGTCTATCTCCTTGATGAGGTGCCTTCATATTTGCACCATCTAATCAACCTTGTTCAATCTGTACCATTGATCTTCATTCATCGGGAATCACTATAACACATGTGCCTTTATTTCTTCTTCAGTGATGTGGCAATCACCATTGGATTAGTTGCCATCCAATCTACATTGTCCCCTCTATTTACTAGCTGAAGGCATGGGCCCACAAAATATTAGTGGGCTAGTGGGAAACTACCATTTGTCCATCTTGATGTCATCCTTCACCGTCATTTGGTCCCACCTTATCTACATGTCAAAGAGACTAATCATTTTGTCTCACTAATATCCATCTATCTTCCCAATGAACCTTAGTGAATTCATTATCCACTAACTCTTGTTGCCATCACTATGCCAAAGAGACTCTTGAGACTGTCTCATCGAGATTCCACTATCACCTTGATGCGGCTTCATTGTTCTCATCCATTGATCAAGTTTAGTTTTATCTCCACCATTTATTGAACTAAAATCGGTGTGTTGAAGAGACTTAAAGTATTGTCTCTTTGAAATATCATTGTCACTTCAATGTATCATTATCTCTCTTTCTTTATCACGTCATCGAAGGGACTCTGAAGTGACTCCTCCTTATAAGTTGGCATCTCTTCGATACAAACACACAAACAAATATTTCATTTGTGACTTCGAAAATATTACAGTAGCTAAATATTTGTCAGGTCGGTAATAGCTAGGTGAAGGGTTCGGTTCCCCACATAGTGTAATGGGCTTAAGTTATGACTTAAGCAACTGGTTACCTCCAGTAGGCATTCAACAAAAAAATAGAATTTATATTCATAATTCCATGACTGCAACCCTAGGGTTTAACTAGTAAAACCTAATCCTTGTCAGAGAGCACAAATAAAATTGTTTAGAGCACATCCTACAATCTTTGTACTTGCAACTTATATTTCTAAGAAGCTCTCAAAAAACCCATATCGAATCTGTTGCATGCTTCACCTCTGTCTTCTAGAAGAACCCTTTACAAAAATATGTCAATAATTCATAACATTGTTGCAACATTTGATCAACTTTGCAACATATGCAGATACATGCTCCTTTCACCAAAAACCTATAACAAATATTCCATAACCACGTCCACTTCTCTCACAACCATCCTCTTTCATCATGCCAACAATCTCCCTTGCATGATTAACTCCATCTTGCCTTTGATCTCTTCTTCGACATCAATGACACCTTTCATTAATGCCAACATCCTCACTTGCAAGATCAATCCCAATTATCCTTTGATCCCTCTTTTGAAATCATCTCCACTTCACCTCTGATATCTCCTTTTGACATCAATGACAATAATATGCCAACAACCCACACATGTTTGAATGGTTGTGTATTAATTTGCAATAATCTTGGAAGTGAGAGTGAATGTCTAAAATTTCATGAAGCAAGGTATAGACGAGGGTTGAAATCAGTTGCAATTCCTAAAAAGGTTCTTTGCCACTTTTCAATAATCCCACAATTACTCCAAATTTATAGGTGGAGAGACATTGCTAAACTTATGCAATGACATGACCAAAACAAGAGCACTAATGGAAAATAATGACATGTTCTTGATTGTAAGACATGGATGAAATTTGATAACAGATGGCCTATTTTTTCTCAAGATCCTCGTAAAATAAGGTTGAGTTTAGCTTTAGATGGGGTGAACCCATTCTCAAATCAAAGTACTAAATGGTCAACCAAGTGTTTTTAATAAATTATAAGTTGCCTCCATGGTTAGTAACTAAACCATTTTTCTTAATGCTATCATTGATTATACCAGGAAAGAAAAGTGTGACTTCAAGTATAATTGATGCTTATCTAGAGCCATTATATGATGAGATAATGGAATTTTGGAAAGGAATTGAAGCAATTCAATCTTTAAGGGAGGGTCATTCAATCAAATTCAATTTAAGATCTTTCTTATTGTTTATGATTCATGATATTCTTGCATATGGCACATTGTTTGCTCTTAGTGCTCATAGATATCATGGATGTACTGCTTATAACTTTAAGGATTTTGTGAGACACTCAAGAAGTTTTCTTAAATGTATTTATTGTGGACATTGTGCTTACCTTAAAATGGATCATCCATATCATCGAAAAAAAACATGTTTCAATGGTCAAGAAGAGAATCGTGAAGCACCATTGCTAATAACAGGTGATTACATTGTTGAGAATGGACGAAAAATAATGTCATTTATAATTGAAAATGATGGGATTGTTGGTAGTAGATATGATCCATGTAATGAAAGAAGTGTAAAATGATTGTGCATATTCTATAAGTTGCCATACTTTAAGGATATAGCCATTAGGCATACTGTTGACTTTATGCATACTAAGAAAAATATAACCTATGGTATTATAGAAACTCTTTTTGATGTGTTTGATACTATTTCATCACATGAAAACTTTCAAGAACTAAAGATTTATCGAAATCTTTGTGTTGAAAAATATGATGATGAAAAGTATAGAACACCTAGTGCTCCTTATGTCTGGACAAAGGAACAATGTGCATAATTCTTACAATTGATATATCAGACTCGCTTTCCCACTAGATATGTAAGTAGTAGTATTAGAAGCCAAACTAACATTAATAGCTTAAGAGGCCTCAAGACCCATGACTATCATGTCATAATCAAGAATATTTTACCTATTATGGTAAATATATCAATTGGAAAAGGGGCCGAGATTGGAAATTATAAGGTTGAGTCTAATATTAAAGAGAATGAGTTTACATGTATTAGACACTTTGAAATTTGATATTTTGAGGGAGGAGGTTGTTGAAGTCCTTTGTCTATTGGAAAGGGAATTTCCACAAACAATCTTTAACATTTCTATGCATCTTTTAATACATCTAAAATATGAACTAGAGAATTGTGACCTAGTAAGAATGAGATGGATGTATCTTATAGAATGATATATGAAGGTTTTGAAAAAAATTGTTTGTAGTAGGGAAAAAATAGAAGACAACATGTCTGAAGGATTTTCAATGCAATAGGCCATGGGATTTTGCATAGAATATATGAAGGATTTTAAAATTTCCAATCGACGTGTATGGGATGATGACAAAGATGAGAGAGTTGTAGGTGAAGTATTAGAAGTCAATGGATGTCCCTTCAAGCTATCACATCAAGAAATAAGTGTGATACATGCCTATATTCTTCAAAACACATCTTCGTTTGATAAGTGGCATAGGTAAAAGAAAATTTACACAATAATTTATTTACTCAATTGAATTTACACATTTATATTATTAATCTTACTATTTGTAGGTTAATATTCTATATAGAAAATATGAAGAAGAGAATCAAACTTGGATGTAACATCGACCTCAAAAGTGCAGACGTCATGATTTGATTGGAGGTGATTCTTTTCCAAAATTTGAAGAATGGATTGCTAATGCAGTTAGTGATACAAAAGAAGAAGGTCAAGATATAACAATGGAGGAAAGTGAGCTTTCAAAATCTCCACATTTATGGGCTATGCGTTTTAGTGGAATGTGGGCCTATGGTAGTCATTTAAGAGTGGAAGAAAAAGACAAAGGAAAGACAAATTGTGATTGTGTTAGTGCTGAATTTCTTCATGAAACTAAGCAAAAAAATATGTTGGATTCATCCAAGAAATTATTCAAGTGTATTTTGGTGAAAATAGTCCTATATTATTAAAATGTAAGTGGATTCAACCATCTGCAGTACAATTTGATGAGTATGGATTTGTAGGCACAAATACATGACATTTTTTTATCAAAGACGGATGAGCCGTATGTTTCCCCTCTTCAAATTAACCAATCATTTATAATTAATGATGTAATAAGCCCAAGATAGTCATATGTCATTCAAATAAATTCTTGTTCAAAATGAAAATTCATGGAAGTCGATATAATGCCTGATGCACAATATGTTAATTTACAAGAAACATTTGAAGAAGTGGATGAAGACGATGATGGAGTGTTTGAAGAAGATATTTTGATTACCAACAAAGATATTGGGAGAGAGAATGTATTGCATGTCATAAATGAGGATGAGGAAGAAAATCAAGCAAATTAAGACACAAGTGATCAGGATTTTGGTCTTGTTGGGAATGCAAATGATTATGATGATGTTTTGTCACCTTAACTAGCCTATCACCTTAACTTGTAAGCTGGTCACCTAAAGTTTGGTTATATGTATGGTATAATTTATTAATGAATGTAATAAATATATGAGTATAGGTGTGCTTATTCACTATTGTTTTATTGATACATTTATGAATGTAATCATCATTATTCTACTAGTACATTGCATATAAAACCTGAGATGTTCACTGCTGATTTGAAGTAAAGTTAGGTTCAATCATTCTTCTTAGTTTTCTTACTCTGTTTGAAATTAATTTTGTTTAGTTAGAATATAATTTATTGTATGTCCTATATATTTTCTAGATGCTAGACTTTTCTAACTTCTCTAGAACTGCTAGATATGAAAAGAAGCAAGCAAGGTCTAAGGGTATCAAATAATGTAACAAGATATATGTGAAAATAAACAACTCTTTAAAATCCTAGCAATAAATTGTAGACATTTCTTTGATATTTGGATAGCTTTAGTTTGTAATACAACTTCTAGCCTCCATATGTATTGAATATGCTTGTGTGAAGGAAGCAATAATGAACATTTATGATTTAATAATACATATAGATATCTTAACATTAGGTTTGAATGACACTGAAAATCCCCATATAGTTCCAAAGATTTCAAAAATCATCATATATGCTTAAATAAGATGTGTCTAGTGCCTTTATATTCATAAAAATTCATTACCGCACCCCCGTGGGAGTAGCTGTTCAGTTATAAGGGCCCTTGGGGGTATGGCAGGGTTGAAAATAAGATGTAAGCATATACCGCTATACCACAGTAGTCATAAAAGATGTATGCAGGATGGTGGTGATAGGTCTCTTGAGTATAGAAGTATACCGCTACCCCGTGACAAGCAGTGACTATGTAAAATAAAAACTACAGTATGGCAGTATGATCTCAACTTAACTATCAAAGGTTAATCCGTTGTCCCGCAATAAAAAAAAATGACATTAAAATAACATGCAGTATGGCGATGTTAAGTTACGTAACCCGCTATCCCATGATCAACAATTTATAAGCAAAAGTAAGTGTGTGGTATGGCAATATGAAGCTATATAACCCGCCACCCCAAGATAAACATATTTTAGAATTAAAAGGGACTTGTGGTATGGCGGTATAAGGATGTATAATCCTCCGTCTTGCAGTGAAAAAAATACAACATAAAAGAAGTGTGTGGTATGGCGGTATGAGAACCGCAATCTCGCAATAGAAAAGTGATAACATAAATAAACCCTACGGTATAGCAGGATAACCAAAATGAGTATATTACATGACACCGCCATCCTACAATGGTTAAGAGAAGTGACAACGGTACTATGGTACATGTTGGAAAAATCATTTATGTCAACTATGACAGTAATTATTTGATTATCATGAACCATTTGATCTTCTAAGATCAGCGACATATATTCAAAATCAAAATTGGTCCAAATTATGAAATATTTTGAATGAAGTAGATATTAATGTCGAAATGATTGAGGTCAGAATCAATTATATCTAGAATTCGATGCCATTTTTTGTAATAATTTGCAAAAGGATCATCATGCTAGGAGCTAAGGAGTTCGAGGAAGAAAATATTTTTAACTACTATATCACCAGGTAAGTGCATGAACACTCTTTGTAAGCAATTCTAAATTATTTGGTCGACTACGATCTGCAATTAAGGGTTTAGAAAATTCAAAAGGAAGTAAAAAATTTAAACCATGCCACCTAAGAAGAGTGAACCTATGAGTAAGAATGAAGAACCCAAGGTGAAGAAAAGGCCTTTGAAACAATCTATACTAGACATTTTACCTGTTTCAATAGATAGAGGATTTAAGAAAGTGTTTAGAGACATAGCTCACAAATGTCAGGATGCAATCATTCCCATCTCTGGGTGGGATTTTTTTTGGTATTTTTATGATAAAAGAGATGGAAAAATCTCAGTTTTGAACCCTTGGACTCTAGACCTAGCCAAGTTGGTAGTCATGAAACTATCATCCAGCCACTAGAATCATAAGGATGATAGATGGTTCACCACTGGTGGTATTAACCAAGTCTTCCATTGTAGTGTTTTAACTTGAATAAACAAGCCCTTGCTAAAATTGACTTGTAGAAAAGTGAGGAGGAGTACAATAGGTTGAGGAAAACTTATAGGAGTGATGAACTCCCTATGCACATGAGGAAGGGTGAAAATAACAAAAGAATAAGGGAAGGGTGAAAATAAAAAAGGAATAACTATCTCCTCTTCTCGCATTGAGCCATTTCCTCTAGAATATTTTCAAATATATTTTAAGAGAGCCTATTTTTCCTTGTGTCAAATTCTTGGAATGAATGCTCAAGAGAAGATTCCAATTGGCCTAATGATGATGACCCTTTTTGAGTTCTTTGGGACCCTTTCTAGAGAGTGGGCGTTGGAGTGCATGAAATATCTCCTTCTTGTCAACCTAAGGTGAAATCTCCAAATAATTTTCTAGGTAAAAATTGTGCACCTTTTATTTATTTCAAATTAATAATGCTGGATCTAGATGACATTGACAATTTCTCTCTTATTTTTGATGTTAACTTCTTTCATGTCACACAAGTTGTCGAGGAATATTCTAAAAAATTGGGTGTAGATTCATGCATCAAGTTGTTTGAATAGTTCAAGTCTTATGAAGGGCTATATTTCTTCTTGGGTGCATATTTGAGCTCTAGACCTGATTTGACTTTGGATTGTCACTTGTATCATTTTGTCACTAATATTCATTGATCTATTTGAGGAGGTAATTTTGTAGTAGCTTGGGAACCTTGTACTTATATGGTAAACTATATTTTCAATGTTATTGGCAGTGAGTATCTCAACATTCACTTCAAATACATTAAAGCAACAACCAAAACTGGACAAATCAAGGAGGTGGAATGTGTAACTAAAGAGTCAAACTTCTATGATGCTGAAAAGAAAAAGAAATTTCTTATGGAAGCAAGACTTCCAGATGCTCATCCACTAATAAATGTTCATACGATCATGAAGCAACTAGCTTTTAAATTTTCTTAGACCTATTTTAAAACATGCTTACGTGAAAAGTCTAGCAAGAGTGAAAATGAACTATTTATACATTGTTGATTGTAGAAATTATTGTGATTTTAGTTTTATTGATTTTATTTGTTCTGCAGATTCTTGAGATTAATTTGGTCTCTTTCCCCAATGTTGCTGATGCAATCTTGTAAAATGGAATTTTTAGTCACTATGATCATCCTCATATTGCACAATTGTGCGATAAATCTAGTTTATATATGTGTGCGCTTCAGGTAGGTGATTCATTGGGATGCATTTAGGCTTTAACTTAGATCTAATGTCGAGTATGAAGCATTGTCTAAGTTAATTGTTGTAGAAATTTAAATTTTCTACATATTTCCTTATGTGAAATGGTTTCTTAGGAAATATTTTGTTCATCACTAATATTGTAAATTTTGGGTACAACACTATACGGAGTTGCCCGATATTAAACATGTCATTGTCAACACCCATGCTATCGAGCCACAAGTCTATGAACATGTTGTGCTCTTGAAGTTGAATACAAACTACCAATTCCCTTACTAATTACAATATTTTGTAGGCCCTTGTTTTATTCTTTGGGACCCTTTCTAGAGAGTGGGCGTTGGAGTGCGTGAAATATCTCCTTCTTGTTAACCTGAGGGGAAATCTCTAAATAATTGTCTAGGTAAAATTTATGCACCTTTTATTTATTTCAAATTAATAATGTTGGCTCTAGATGACATTGACAATTGCTCTCTTGTTTTTTATGTTAACTTCTTTCATGTCACACAGGCTACCAAGGAATATCTTGAAAAATTAGGTGTAGATTCATTCATCAAGTTGTTTGAACAGTTCAATTCTTCTGAAGGGCTATATTTCTTCTTGGGTGCATATTTGAGCTCCAGGTGATTTGACTTTGGATTGTCACTTGTATCATTTTTTCATTGATATTCATTGATCTATTTGAGGAGGTAATTTTGTAGTAGCTTGGGAACCTTGTACTTAAATGGTAAACTATATTTTCAATGTCATTGGTAGTGAGGATCTCGACATTCACTTCAAATGCATTGAAGCAACAACCAAAATTGGAAAAATCAAGGAGGTAGAATGTGTAACCAAAGAGTCAAACTTCTATGATGTTGAAAAGAGAAAGAATAACTATCTCCTCTTCCCGCATTGAGCTATTTCCTATAGAATATTTTCAAATATATTTTAAGAGAGCCTATTTTGCCTTGTGTCAAATTCTTGGAATGGATGCTCGAGAGAAGATTCCAATTGGCCTAATGATGATGGCCCTTGTTGAGTTCTTTGGGACCCTTTCTAGAGAGTGGGCATTGGAGTGCATGAAAGATCTCCTTCTTTTCAACCTGAGGGGAAATCTCCAAATAATTGTCTAGGTAAAAATTGTGCACCTTTTATTTATTTCAAATTAATAATGTTGGCTCTAGATGACATCGAAAATTGCTCTTTTATTTTTGATGTTAACTTCTTTCATGTCACATAGGCTGCCAAGGAATATTCTGAACGATTGGGTGTAGATTCATGCATCAAGTTGTTTGAACATTTCAAGTCTTATGAAGGGCTATATTTCTTATTGGGTGCATATTTGAGCTCCGGGTGATTTGACTTTGGATTGTCACTGATATTCATTGATCTGTTTGAGGAGGTAATTTTGTAGTAGCTTGGGAACCTTGTACTTATATGGTAAATTGTATTTTCAATGTCATTGGTAGTGATTCTTGAAATTCACTTCAAATACATTGAAGCAACAACCAAAACTAGACAAATCAAGGAGGTGGAACGTGCAACCAAAGAGTCAAACTTATATGATGTTGAAAAGACAAAGAAATTTCTTATGGAAGCAAGACTTCTAGATGCTCATCCACTAATAAATGTTTGTGATCATTTTGGATTTGTACCAGATCTTACCCATTACTTATATTCAAACAATATGGTGTGATACATTGAAGGCTATGTCCAAAAGGTAGGTCCTCATATTGAACACTTATTTTTTCCTCCAAGTTTTGTGCCAAATAAAACCTTATATATCTTCAAGTCATAGGTCACTCATTTCAGAGATCTTTAGTTTATAAAAAGAGTTCTATAAACATACCATATTTATCATGTTACTAATAATGTCTAAAAGACTTCCATGTGTACCAAAATATTTTATGCATGCCAAGTGAAATTTATTGTTGGTACCATGTCTTTTTAACAATGGAGAACTAATATAAACTTAAAGGACATTCTTATTTATTGGAAAAGGGCTAATGTAACAAATATTGGTTACAATATCAACCTTTATCATTTTTATTGTGTGGGTTTCACACATGCATTTAAAGGACTAAATTATTTACTCTTTTTTTATTGTTGATCAGGTAAATCCAAGCAATGCTCCTTTAGTTGTTGGTCAGCTTCTTGATGATGATTGTCCCAAGGACTTCATCAAAGTTCTTATTCTTTTTTTTCATTCTCTCCTTCTTATTGAACCACTTGTTGAATAATGCAAGAAAAAGGTAATGTATAAAATCTCCAAAGCTATTTTTCAATTTCCATAAGGTTTATATTAAGCTAATAGTTCTTGTTTTGTCTTTGTTTATTCTAGGAACAGACTTCGATTGTTGACACAATTTTTAGAGCATCTTGTGAATGAAGGAAGTTGGGATGTAGATGTACAAAATGCATTGGGTAAAATCATTATTGATAAAAATAATAATTCAGAGAACTTCCTCACTACAAATCCCCACTATGATTCTGGAGTGGTGAGTAAATACTATGAGAAAAGGGATCCAACTCTGGTAGTTGTTGCATATAGATGGGGACAATGTGATGAAGAGCTTATTAATGTTTCCCTATTTTTAAGCATGAGAACTTGGTCAATTTTATTTTCTATATGCTCTCCCATGCTTGGGATGAGATATAGGACCATTAGGATTCATTTTTCAAGTAGTTATTTCATGTTTTGGAGTTGTATAAGGAAAAAATAGAGCATTGTAACTCAATTTTCTCAGTCACAATATTGAGAAACACACTTTGTAACACATTTTTCAAAGCAAAGACACATATTTAAGTCTTGTATATGTTGTAAGAACACCTTTTCTCAATAAAATTTTAGCATTTTGTCTTCTTAATAGTTGTTTCATTATGTGCAAATGAATGATTGATTATGTTTTTTTGTGTTTTATGTTTAAACCTCAAAAGCATTGTCTCATTTCCAACACTTTTAGGAAGAAAACAATGAACAAAAACAATTAAATAAACTACCAATTGACATAAATCAGTGAATAAATATGACTAAACATATGCCTAAATATACTACCAGTTGATAGAAATCAATGAGTAAATATAATACCAATTGACATAAATCAGTGAATAAATATGACTAAATCAATGACTAAAAATATACTACCAAATTGATCAATCAAAACAAACAATAAATGACTAAAAATGGTTTAGTCATAAATTTGGTCGCATTATAAATGACCGATAATAAACTACTAATAGTCACATGACTACGCTCAATGAATAAATATGACTAAATTAATGACAAAATATACTACCAAATTGATCAATCAAAACGACCAAATAAATGAATAAAATTGGTTTAGTCATAAATTTCGTCACATTATAAATGATCGGAAATAAAATACTAATGGTCACGCGACCAAGTTTAGTCATTTATATGTAGTTTTTATTAGTTTTTTTAGTCATTTATTGTTGTTTTTCTACTAGTGTTCCCACCCTTTTACAACATGATTTTTCTAGACACTATCATGTCGCGCAGATGTTCGTGCACCATGCTAGGATCCCATGACATTTTGACATTCAAACGACTATTTCTTAGTGCCTTGTCACTTGTCACTTACTTTTGTCGATGATAACGGCTCGAGAACTTTCTCTTCCCTCATATTCTCTCTTTAAAAGTTATTTTTTCAATTTATTTGGCCTTCTTGGTATGTCCTCTTCTATCTTGAGCTCTCTTTCTCTTTTCTTAGAAGTCTTTCTCTCACTCTCTCAAGGTTGCACAACTCTCTTGTTTGCTACAACGATCTCAAGCTCTCACATTCTTAAAATGTTCTCTACTACTCTCTTGGCTCTCACAACTCTCTCAATGGCTTCCTCAAGCCTTGCAAGTGATATCTTAATTTTCATGTGTCTTTGAGCATAATGGGATTTATCATGTCCCTTGTCTATGCATTTTATCATTGTTTCTATTATCTTGTCTATTTTCTTTCTTATTTATTATTCTATCTATCTATCTATCTATTTGGTTGTCTGTGGAGGTGGGAACACTGAAACAGGAGTTTGACTAAGGCAAGACCCTAAATAGCCCCAACAATTTTCCTCGGTCTTATGTGTGTAGTTATTGAAGACATTTATTTATTGGAGGCTTCACTAATTGGTTGGTCGTGAGTGCTTTCTTCCTCTTATTTTGTTTTATCATTTATATTTCATTTAATCTATGTTTTGCTTAGTTTACTTTACCTTATTTCAGTTATGTCATTCTTTGTTACTTTCCTACATTTTAAGAGTCTTGAACAGTGAGGGTAGAAGTATTCACTTTTTTTTTTATGTGACATTCTCAATTTTCAATCCGTACAAGACGTTGGCCCACCTTTGGGATGCCAATGCATCGTACTGTCGTCTATGTTTTGTGTTGGCATCCATTGGTTGAGAACTTGTTATTCTATCCAAAAAACCCATGTGACCTACTCTTTCTAGTTCTGAAATTCTCACCTTTTTACCCCGTCACTTGAGCTCTATTCCTCTTTAAATTATTAAGTAGTTTGAGGTAGTTTAGGGTAGTTCATTCCTTGGGACTCTCTTGGTAACTAAGAGACTCATGAGTAGAGAATCCCCCTTCTCTACACTCCAAAATCTCCAACCCTTCTGAAATAGTGTCTTCAATAGGAAAATTATTCCAATGGATCCAGTACTATGTAATTCTTAAGCTTCTCAACTTCTTCACCATAATATTGGCAATAATGTTAGGCACCAAAATGAGATTTCCTTCATCATCTAAGTGAGGAAAATATATTGAAGGCATGATATTCTATCTAAGTGTTATCTTGATGCATGACACATGGAAAACCTATGTAAAAAGATAGTGTGTGCCTACTTGCACAAAAAAGGTGTGCCTACTTGCACAAAGCCCTAGCTAAAACAATCATAGGTGTACCATGTACCCTAATTTGGACACACTCTGTGTGCCCCTTCTCTAATGTCCATAGCCATCAAACCACTTTAGTCTTCCTTAATGTTCTCCATGTCCCTTTCCAAGTCTTGCATAAAATACTTTATATAAGCCTTAAGGGTTGGTTTCTAAACCATCACACCCTTTCACAAAAAAATATATATATTTAATAAATATTATTTTTTCTCCCCTATTAAAAGACTTCTCATAAATATTCTTCACTAATCTCCACTTGATCCAAAGGATCACTTATCTTTTATTTTCTATCTCTTTTATAATGCTTTAATAACTACCTTTTCACTTTGGGCAAAAGGGTTCATGACATTTCTCCCCTTGTAATTTAGATGTTTTCCTCGGTAACATAATTTGAATCTACATCATAACTCACAAAAATAATCAAGATATTAGCAAATCTATCGCTTCAATTTTATTTATAATTTTATTTCACAAATTCTATATCTTTTCATTTTTTAATTTAAAATTAGATCAATAGAAATACTTTGGTGATAAATAACATGATTAAAACTATCAATGTACTTTTGCATGAAGCAAACCATTATTTTACAAGGAGAAAATCCAATTTTGTATACTAAATCTTTCATTTTGCTCATTTATGTAAACTCTTATAGTAAAATAATAGTTTATTCTTCTTTAATAAAAAAAATGTCATATTATTACCAATTTTAAAAATGATCTATGGGTTATGGATCCACAATGTACTTTAACAAACTTCATGTAAATTTATTGTCTTTAGCTAACAAGTATAATAACAATACTTTCTTATAAAAAATATAAAAGTAAAATGAAAATCAGCATAGAGATACCAAATTTACCATTACTAGCTCTTTTAAAAAAAATCCTTCTACAAGAGGGTACTAACAAAATAGAAATAGAAAAAAAGTTGATTTTACCACTACTGAAAAGATTATCCATATACCTAGGAAAGTTGTGAGAATTTTGTATTTTCTTTTAATGTTGTAAATAATCTTATTTATGGATCCTCATAATAATAAGTTAGGAGCGACTACAAGTGGCAAGAATGAGATAGAAGAGGTAAAAATAGATCAAAGGAAGGACCATATTATCTTAGTGAAAATAAGTCACATTTCACATTCCTTCTAAGAAAATGAACATGACTCTATAGTTGGTTAAACCAAATTTTTTCTCACTAAATTTGCTTGTTTAAATCATACAACTTGCAATATCCAATCAATTAGAGTTGGATGGACACTCAATTAGATAATATAGTAATTATTCTAAAGGTTGAATAATTAAAATTCATTTTTGCAATGTAGAAACTAAGAAGAAGAGTCAATAATCTCTATGTGATTTGAACACTGATATTAGACCTTTGTACTATATCACATGTTAGATCACACTGTCATAGTATGCAGTACGTTGAAATGTTTATAGGTCTCTCTAATTCATAATATTTTATATATTTCTAAATAATTTAGTTGCCCCATTTTAACTACAAATAGTCATAACTAATTTCCAGATTTTTTAATATACACAAGTTCTTTCTACGATTTCACCATATAACATAATTAATATAGATAACTATGTTTTCATAAAGACATGAAATTCAAATAGAACCATGTCAACATTTCCCAATTTCACCAAACTTATTGTCAAATAGTCTACAATAAGACTATGGAGGAAAAAAAAATCCTCTATTGCGAAGATTCTCTTTAACCCATAACTATATTATTAATCTATATCATCATAACTACTGACATATTTATAATATAGATTCAACTATTGACACATTGATTGCACTTTCTAATAACATAAACATTAATTAATTAAAGAAAATTGAGAAGCCATTATACATGAAAAAAGGAAAGAAATTGTCATTGTGTGTCCACAAAGTTCAACAAATCCATAAGAACACTTGAAACCATACTCTCTCTAAAATATAGAAATTCTAGTTATCTTCTAGCTCATAAATCTAGTTTCCTTAGTCTTTTCAAACAGTGTGTCATATAGGCGCGCAGGCAAAAACCTGTCAAAATCTTATGTATATATCTCTTTTAAGGGGAAAAACCAAGTCAATAATCCAATGATTGGGTGTGGTCATAAGTAGGACGCCTGGACAATGCAGATTGAAATTGTCATGTTGTGCATTTTCCTCAATCTATGTCTTAATATTGAATGTTCCTCCATTAACTCTAACATTGACGAAGGTCACAATGCCATGGTGGATATTGGAAGATCTACAGAGGCGTAAGGTGAAACAGATCTCTGCATTTATTTTAAAAGGGATGCCAAGTAATAATCCAAATTTGGAGAAGGGGGTCGCACTATTTAAAAAAGAGGATGCACACTAAAACTGAGTGTGGTAGTTAAAAGGAAGGGCATCAAGCACTGGTAAACATGTCACTACAATAATATGCCATATTATTTTATATGGTATACGTCGTTGATGATCAAAGGTGTGATATGAATTGTTCATATGGCTATTGATAGTAGTAATATTCTTGTTTACTAATTTTTGAATATTTTGAATTTGGGTTAATTCTTTAGGACAGCTGTTATATTGGGCTTAAATGGTCTTATTATATAAAATTTATGGTAGGAAGGAAATAGAATCAATTCAAAATGATGTTATATCAGGAATATTATGACCCATTTTTCACATGGGGGATGTATTTGAAGAGAGAGTAGAGGCGTGAAGAAGAGGGGGGCATATCTTTGACAAATATCTATTAATACAAGAGTTGTGGAAGACATTCAATGGTAGAGGTGAGATCTGGTTGAGAAGAAGATTTCTCCAAGATAGAGCCTTCACAAAGGAAGATTGAAGGGAAATAGAAGTATTCACTCCCAATATATTCAAATATGATTTTATTCTTTCCTCAAATGCTAGGCTTACTGCTACTTTATATTACTAGGAATTCAATTTAATGGTGAAAATGGGAAGGCTCTATCATATTACAACATAAACACTCTCCTCCTTATAAAATTTATGGTCTGCATACAGGTGCTGCAAGAAAATAGGTGTGGTCATGCCTTTGGGAATAATGCCAATAGTAAAACTTAAACCCTATATTTATAGGGTATATATATCATCCTCTAATGGTTTTAATACCCTTATCTCTGACCAAAACATATATATATATATAAATTTTGGTCAGAGATAAGGGTATGAAAACCATTAGAGGATGATGTATGGTTCATAAGATCATTTAGGACTCAATTTTTTTCTCAAAATTAAAACATATACCATGCATATATAGTTGTCAAGGTTACACATATTGATTGCTCTATAGCATATATGCACATTAGGAATAAAGAACACATGATGATGCCTAATTAAATTCTTTAGAGACATGACCCCTCACACAAGAGTGTTGGAATGTTTGTCATTCATTTCAAAGGAAAGTTTTTATGTCAAAAGTTGGAGAAATCGCTAGGCCAAAGGCCACTATATCGTAACCATCAAATTATATTTTGTGGGTATTATGAAAATAAAAGGTAGATTGAAGACAAATTGATAAGGTCGACTATTCCTTATAGTGGCATCTTTGTTGAAGAATTTTGGTGAAGGATAAAAACAAGGATAAGGCCGACTTTCTTCTAGAATCGGTTTTAAATATTTAAAGATAAATATGATAAAGATCTCCATCTAGGCTAACTCTTCTACATGCAACAAAGTTAAAAGAATGTGAGCAATCATGCATTAATTGGAGTTTAAATTAAATATTTAAACTTATTTATATGGGTTGACACATTTTGATCGATTTGTCTTTGGTGCCAAGATTCAAAGTTTAAACTAAAATATAAAGGAATCTATTATTTGTATGGTTGAACTCTCTCAAAATCGGTGTTCAAAGGTTTGCAAAATAAATAATGATATTTTCATCAATGAGGACGACCCTCTCCTAATCGGCACTCTTGTAGCAATTAATTTATGAAAAGGTGTGATTGTTAAGAAGTGAAGTGTCTTTCAAGAAGATACAAACAAAGGTTGAGGAATGTGAGTTATATATTCAAGCAATAAATAAATGAAATATATCTAATGTGAAGAGCATATTTGAAAGAGAAAAAATAGAAAAATGAAGTGCAAATCAGACTTACATTAAAGAGATGAAGAGATGTTAATATTGTGAAAGAAGAACAAATGATACATCATTAGAGAGCAGAAAATTTGAATGAAGACATAGTCATATTTTTCAACATATGTTGAAGGAGGATTTTGCATGATTGTAATCAGATTTATGAAAGGAATTGGTGCATAAGTTAGATCAGATTTGTCAAAAGAGCATTGTGTAAAGGGTGTAATCAGATTTGTAAAGAAAGGATTGTGTGAAGTGTGTGATCAGATTTGAAGTGAAGGATGTGGGTAATGAGATTTGAAGGGAAGGAAGTGGGTAATGAGATTTGTAAGGGAAGGAAGTGTGTTATTAGATTTGAAGGGAAGGAAGTGTGCGATCAAATTTATGAAAGGTGTAAAAAAATTTATAAGAGGAAGATCATGTGGAGAATTAAACTATATCAGCCATTGAAGGATTAATAGAGGTTGGAGCGTCTTGGTGGGTTGGAGCTCAATCTATTTGGATGTTGGAGCTTGCAATAGGTTGGAGCCTCTTGTTGGGTTTGATCTCAATTTGTGTGGAGGTTGGAGCCTACAATAGGTTGGAGCCTCCTGTTGGGTTGGATCTTAGTTTGTGTGGAGGTTGGAGCCTCCAATAGGTCGGTGCCTATAATTCTGTCAAGTGGAGATTGGAGTCTCTAGTAGTTTGGAGCCTGTAAGAAGAAGAAGATCAATCTATAATATATAAGCAATATTTGGTAGTTGTTTTTTTCTTGAAAGGGTTTCCACATATATTGTGTGTTCTCATTATGTTCTTAATTGCTAGATCTTGCATATGTGTAGATGTGATTGATTGAGTTTGAAAAGTAAAATTTTGTATTATATTGATTCACCCACCTCCCCCGCCCCCTCCTCCCCTCTTAGTATAACTGTGTTCTCATAAAAAAAGGTCTCAACTTTTAGAGCTATGATCATTTTAGTGAGTTTCATATATTATATATACTCTCATATAACTATTTGGATACCAAGAAATGTGTATGGTTCATAATCTATGGTGGTTTACAAGGAGACATCGATGACTACATGAGATATATATGTAAAGGAGGGGGATCGAATACTCTGGGACTCTAGGTCACAAGAGAGTCCTAAGCAATAGGCTACCCTGATCTACCTCAAGTTTTCTAGTTGAATTGAAAAGGTTAGGATGTTAAGGCTAAAAAGGAAGAGAAATTTGGGTGTTGTCCTTCTGCTGAACCAAATGCTTTGTAGGGTTATAAGAGCTGATTTAGAGGGTTCAATCCGCTACCCAGATGACTCACTATCTAAGGACAACAATGCAGATTACAAACTCCAATGTGGCGAGTTGGCGTCTCAGATGTGTGATGGCATCCATATGGACAAAGGGTCTTACAAACAGACTAAAACAGCAAAAAATCAACTAAATTCCTAATTGTAAAGGTTTTATGCTATGATAGAATACCAAAGAGATATAGAACTGAAATATAACAAGAAGGATGCTATATCTTGTAGACACTGAAAAATGTCCTAAGTCTATGAGCATCATTTTTCCTAGTCATCATTTTCAATAATTGAATAATTTTAATTATTCTATTATGTTCTATCATATTCCTTTATTAATTAAATAGTTTTTAAATTATTTAATTGATTCACCTTCTCATTTCTATCTTGATCAATTAAAATTATTTAATTGCATCACTAATACCCCTTTCTTCAATAATTAAATAAATCATTATTTATTTAATTATTTATCTTTTATCACATGTCTATAGTCAGATAATAATAATTATTTGACCTTTTATTTTTCTATAATTAAATAATTAACAAAATTATTTAATTATGTGTCATTCTTCTCCTTTAAATAATTGATCCTAATCAATTATCCATATTTAATTTATATCTCCTCCTTTAATTAAATTTATGAATTTAATTAAATCTCCTTTTTCATTTCCTCCAAATAAATGATTTAAAATAAATTATTTATTTGCCACTTGTCCTTCTCCTCCATTTTCGAATAAATAATTTAAAATAAATTATTTATTTGCCACTTGTCATCCCCTTCCATTTTCGAATAAATAATTTAAAATAAATTATTTATCCCTCTATTTTGGTCAAAGATCCCCTATCATTATTTCATGTCATAGTCTGCATGTCCTGCATGTCTGTCATAGCCGTCAAGCATCATAGCCATCGCGTCATATCTTTTCCATGCATGGCATATTCTGGTTGCATCAATTCTCAACCGTAGATCTTGGCATCTTTCTAGAAACTCGATCTTGGCCATCCATTTTGTAACTTCCCTCTCATGAATCCTCATCCGTTGATCTTAGAATCTTTCTAGAAGATCAATCTCGTCTGTCCATTCGAATGGTTGTCTATAAAAGAAACCCTTCCCCTCCATTTTCAATTTAACAGTCATTATCTCCAACTTCCTTGCTTACTATTTGCAGGTATTTGCACAACTTCATCAACAAATTTGAGGGCAATATTGGCATAAGAAGAAATAGGAGAGACAAGAGAAAGAATCAACTTCAAAGGGGAGTGTTTTATTTCATTTGCTTTCATTTTGATTGCTCTCCTTTGTTTGTATTCTCTTGTTTAGATTGGGATAATAGTTTAGAAGTGTTGGCTGTCACTTTATCTAATACTATTTGATTTTCCCCATCTTGCACTGGTAAACCTGACGTGAATGAAATAATATTGCAAAAAATTGTTTGTTTGGTTGTTTTGTAGGTTACAGCCAAGAATTCATATGAAATCACGTCATCTTCTTTTGAGCACAGAAAAGTGGGCGCATAAATTCTTTAAAAATGATCATCTGAGTTTTGTAGCCCTCATTTTCAGCTTTCCGAAACTTCAAACGGTTTAAAATTTTGTTAAGATTTGAGAAAGTTATGGCTATTTTAGTATTTGCTGTCTTTTTAGTTTAGCTGTTAAAACCCGCGTTTTCTTTTGCTTATAACATTTTTTTCATGCAGAATCTTGGAAAAATAATTTATGGGTTTTTGAAGGATTGAGTTTTAACTTTCCATGGATATAACCAATTGAAATTTTGTTAAGTTTTGAGAAAGTTATGATTATTTAAATTCGCTGGTGTCATTTTCTTTTGAGTTACTAATCTCTTGTTTTTAGCATGTGGCACAGCTTGGAGGGAGTCTAAAAAAATTGTTTCTTTAGAAACAAAAATCGAGCTTTTAATTTTTTTAGGCATATCAATTTTGTTTGCTTTCAACAACTACAACAAATTGCATTTACACTCATCGGTTAAAATGAATATGCATTTCATGTCATGGGCTTAAAATGAACACAAATTGCATTTCCACTCATTGATTAAAATGAACATGCATTTCATTTCATGGGATTAAAATGAACACAAATTGCATGCACACTCATGGGTTAAAATGAACATGCATTTCATGTCATTGGCTTAAAATGAACTTTGTTTGTTTCACATCAAGTTAAATTTTTAAAATGAACAAAGCATCTTGTGTGTCCTCCTCACATTATCATTCGGTAATTAAAATTTATAAGTGTCTTCAATTTTGTGTTACCCTTTGATGCAATAATCGAAGTATCCTCTCCCCTTGTGCATTTATGCGATCCTAGGTGTAACAGAAACGGTTATTGCCTCTAGAACTTGGGCCTTCCTTGGTGGGAAAAAGTACTCACCCCAAGATGACTCAGACCGGCAACGAAGCTCTTTGGCCGAGCTACCCTCGATCGGTATATAAATGTGAATCCTAAGGGAAAACCTAGGATTACGAGTGTGGATGTGTCGTACAGACCAAATAGTACTCCCCAAAACCCTGTTGAGCGTAACCTCTTCAGGCTGGAGTGCCTCCTAAATGGAGCTTAATCTTGTGCCCCATGTATGGCCACTCGAATGAGGGTCCCGAACTAAAAACCTTTGTGTAGTTGCCAAAATCCTTCTATTTGCTAGCGCAACAATGGTCGTTGTGAAGGCATCCACATTCTCGCAGTTCTTAGTAGAGATGATCAACCTGCCATGGGAGTTTTATGGGGGTTGGAAGCTTGGTTGGCCTGAGAAGTGAGTGCAATGTAAGGGGGAGCCTATGCGGCCAAGCTTCTGGATTCACACGCTAAGAATAAGTGCGGTTGGAAAAACCCACATGGAATCTAGCGAATATTGTCCTTGCTTAACCTAGGGTTGTGCTTATCTTCATTGTGCATGTTTTCAAATTTTCAAAGACAAGATATTGTGTTTGCCAAGTGTTTTTCTAAGACATTGAGAAAAATAAACACCTTTCACAAACTTGGAAACAAACATTCAACTTGAAACAATTCCAAATTTTGCAACCCAAGACAAAACTTGTCCAATTTGATATCAAACAACCTCTATCAAAAACCAAAAAAAATAAAAATTGCTCGAATCTTCCATTAGTGACCTCTTTAGTTTGCATTCACCCATAGGTTCATCCTTGCATATCATATCCTTGGTAATAGGGTCATTATCATTCCACCATTCCTTAATATTGGTTTTAGGTACATTGGCGCTTTGCATCCTTATATCCTTGAAAATCTCCAAAATAAAAATTAAAAAATAGCATAGTTTCATATCCATTTTGCATTAGAACCTTGCATTGCCATCCAAAGGTCACAAGTTTTTTTTATGGTCTTCACTAAGTTTTCCTTATCCATCATAATCCAAATTCATGACCATGTCTTCACTTTACCTTGATCTTCTTCGTAGTCAAGTTGAATACCAATCAATCCTCAATCATCAATACCAACCACTCACATACCCTTCATACCAAAAATCCATAAGCTTCAGTCCTTCATCCATCTACCCTCACTATCAAGAGTCACTTGACACAATCCGTACCATTAATCCCCCAAAAATGTCCATTAATCATCCTTATCCTAGCATTGACAAGGGAAACCAACCTTCCACTAGTCCATTCCAATCCTCCACATCCTATCATAATCCATCATCCACTAGTCCATTCCAATCCTCCACATCTTATTCTAATCCATCATCCACTAACCCATTTTCATCCACTCCATCCCAAACTACAATACCATCTAATAAAAGCACATTAATTAATGCTCTCCAAGGACAACTAGCAAAGGAACTTGTTCAACTCCTAAATGAAAACAAACTTAGGAAATCCAATCACATTGTTGATCCTACACCATCCAACCATTTGTGACCATCATGTCCTCCATTGCCTACCAATACTGAAAAACATCTTGCTATTGAAACTCCATTATTGCCATGTCAAAATCTCGGGTCTATCAAAGAAAATCATATCCTTGTCCAAAATCAAATTCCATTGCCTAAACTTGAGGATACATGTCAAAAAGAAATTCCAAAGCATGACATCACAACTTCACTTTCATATCAAGATCGAAGCAGTCCATCTCATGATCCCATCCTTAAGTCCATCCAAGAAGTCCTTCTAGATAATCATGGCATCCAAAATACACCTATCCTTGTTCAAGAGTCTATTCACAACCATGTTCTCCAAGATACACCTATTTTTGACCAAGATTCTACCATTGAACAAGAAATCCAAAATGATCCTCTCAGCGACCTTTACACCATCCATGATCAAAAATTTGAAGATGATCCCATCCAAACACAAAACACCTCCATTTTCCAAAATGAGACACTTGCCTCCTTTGGACACATAGATAATCAAATCAATGATATGGATAACATCAAAGAAGAGCGTAAAGCAACTACTATTGATCAAGTCAAAGGAAAACACAAAGAAGCTACTATGGATCAAGTCAAAGAAGAAGATACAAAATCTACGACAAATCAAATTGATATCTCAAATGATCGAGAAGAAACAAGCATGAAAAATGATAAATCCAAAACATCCTATCAATTAGGAGCATCCACCTTTGTCAAAATAGGATTTCTTGTAGATGAGGAGATTCCAAGTAACAATTTCCACATACAAAATGATGGGTTAGCATCTTGTTTTCAAAATAAAAAATACCTCATCGGAAACAAAATCTGTCAGAGCATGCAGTATCAAGGAAGAGGATTAGGTCTACATGAGCAAGGCATTATAGAACCAATACAATTTAATGCAAATCTTAGACATCAAGGTCTTGGTTATTCTTCAATCAGAGAATCAAATGATGTTAGTGGTACCTCCTTGATATTGGGGGCAACTTTATCTAATATAAACATCAAAATGGGGGCCATCAGTAGTCCTTTTCATAAGGTTGTTGCCAAAACTCCTTCCATCCACACCATAAACCATCATTCCAACATGAATAAATCTTCCATTTGGAACCAACAAAAAGAAAATTATTATAAATCCAAAATTCAAAATCAAATGTCAAAGGCCATTGAATCAAACAAAAATTCAAGTGGACAAATGAAGTTAAAATGGATCCCAAAGAAAAATGGATCAAACAAAGCAAATATTTCAAATCCAAAATTCAATCAAAATATGGAGCCACAAAAAAAGAGGACTCCCACATATAGTAAATGTCCACCTCCTTTAAAATGGTCATCAAGAAAGGCATATAAAAATGTTGGTTCCAAACACTATCCTAATCAAAATTCCAAACTCCATCATCCACCATCCCAAGTTTGGAAAATAAAAATTGCTACATCCAAAACACCAAATAGTCCATCCCCACCTACCATCATCCATTATAATCTTGCATCTCACCTAAAGTCTAAAAATCCTACTTCACAAATCCATCGCATCTTGGCAACAACCCTTTATCATAAGGACTCCCATGGTACTCTATCACGATGTGCGTATTTTGATAAGGCCAACACTAGTATCAGAGAGGATCACAATGTCATTGATCAGTTGTATGCAAGTGCTATGATCTTGACAAGACAATTACTCCATAAAGGTCACTATTGGCATATCATGACACCAGTATCTACATCAACACCATCAAAAGGTTCAGAACAATCAACAGTCATCCAAACTATCAAATCAATATAAAAAGTCAAAAAATATGTCACCTTGATGAAAACCTGGCAAGCAAGCGTCTTGTGTGACATCATCAAAATGAAAGAAAAAAAAAATAGTAAAAAGAAAAATTTCGTCCAATAGTGAAAACCATATTTATGGCGCTTTGGATAAGTACCATGATGAAAACGTGGCAAACAGGCGTCATGTGTAAGAAAAATTATCTATGTGGATTATTACACTTGGGGGCAAGTTATCTCATCTCCCATGCCTTTCTCATAGAATTTCCATCTATCTAACCAGTCCATATCATTTCCATCCATTTTCCCACCTACCTTGATCTTGATAAGAAATAGGGCACAAACATAAATCATGCTTTGGAAAATTTTTGGACATGTCTATCCTTTGGTCATACACTACCCATGAAATATCATCCCATTTCCTTCATAGAATTTATCCCAACCCATATCTTGGAGAAAACAAATTGTTCCTATGCAAAATAGTCCTTGGAGATCATATCCTAATTCCTCCATCCAATAATCCTCGTGTCTCTTATCCTTTGCCAAAAGAAATCCATTATCTTTTCATACCTATTGTTGGACCTGGTTTCCCTTGTCATCGGTTTAAGGATTCAAACTCACTTATCCAAGTGCCCTCCATAATCCCATCTGGTCCTAAGGTTAGTCATTCCAAGTGCAATGAGTCTAATCCATACAATCTTGCTATGCGACCTACCACATCATCCAAAACATTCCTCGGATTTGTTCCTAGCCTTGCTGCAAACTTTGATCCTTTAGTCACATAATCATCATTCTCATGTTGTTTTGGGATGTGTCCTTCCCCTATCAAACAACATTGTCATCATCATCATCACCTATCAATTGGTTTTTAGCTTGACTAGGGGTAAGATCATGTTTGTCCTTAGATTCGTGTGCATGCCTTCCTGGTTGATTGTGGGTATCTTTCACATGCATTTTTCATGATCACTATAGTTATCATCCATAATAAAGCTTCATCATTCTTCCATGGCCTAAAGACCATCAACATTTAGCATCCTTCGCTTTCATATCCACTTGTTGCATTCGCTACTTCCCCTCGCGCCTAGTAAATTTGTCCTATACTCGACTAGGGGCAATTCCTTGACTTGCATCTTCATGGGAAATAATACATGGTATCACCCCTTTAAAACCTTCAAAATCCATAAAAATCATAAAATGTCCTGAAAAAGAAAAAGAAAAAATCCAAAAAAATCAAAACATTTCAAAATCCAAAAAGTCATAAAATCCTCAAAATCCAAAAAAATCAAAAAGCTTCAAAAATCCCAAAAATAGAGTCTGAGTCTGAATCAGTTTTGATAGAGTGGTCAAACTACAAGGTCTCTGTGCACTGCTACATAGGCAAGGCCATCTATCAATGAGCCCCCGAGGCCCCCTAGGTCAAGTCCTTTAGGGTTAATCGAGTTGGGTCATGTGCTTGATCTGAAAGCAATCATCATTCAAACTACTTCAAGAAACAACAAACAAATTAAATCTTTCATCAATCAATTATCCTATCATCAACTCAATCAAGTCACTAGTCTTATATCGAAATGGGGCATTGTGTCGTTTGTCTCATTTGGTCTTATCTCTTGTCTTTTATCAAGATACATCCTTCCTGGGATTGGACTTTCTCAACCTTGTCATTCACCTTAAGCAAGATGTGTCTTTCTTGCAGTCAGGGTATCATGTCAAGACTTGTCACTTGGTCAACTTTCTCGGATGTGTCCTCTACCTAAACAGGATGTGTCCTTCCTGTGGTTGGGTATCACCACATCGCTTGGTCATATTCATCAAATCTTTGTCAAACAATCAAACAATCTTGTCAACTTTTTCAATCAATCTTTCCTTAATCAGGATGTGTCCTTCCTGAAACCAAGCATTATCATTATCAATCAACTTTGTCACACCACTCAATTTTATTAGCTTGGTCAATCAATCTTTCCTTCATCAGGATGTGTCCTTCCTTAGGCTAGGCATGGTCAATCAAATCAATTTATCAATCCTTATCAACCTATCAATCAAATCGGTCATCGTGGTCAACCTAATCAACCAATCAAACAATCATCATTATCATTGGAAAACACTATCTTGGCAAACACTTTGTTGGTCTGGATTTTCTTATCTTTTCAATTGGTTTTGGGTCATGTTACTAGTCTCTTCGAGGATGTCCTATTAATGGATTTAGAGGGACGATGATGGATCATGGCCTCTTTTCTTTGATTGTTGCCTATGGTTTGTCTTGGCAAAAGGACTGGGACAATTGGGTCCTTAGTATGAGCTGGGGCATTCCTTGTCTTTTTGAAGATTTGTCTCTCCCAAATGGTCACCTTGCACACTTTGGTCTATATCATACCATGGTGTTTGCGGTCCATTTGTGACATTTTCGATTCCCAATGATGATAAATATAAATGTAAGCATGGAAGTTGGTTCTATTATCATTTCCTATCTATCTTCTTTCCCCTTTTCATGCTAACATTTCTTCTATCCTTCATCCTTTAGTCTTATCTTCCATTTCAAGAGCACATTCATGTTCTTTGAACCCTCATGTCCTCTCGAGGGGGCATACCACAACCCTCTTGGTCATCCTTCCCCTTTCTCTTTACACTGGGGCATATTTCAGAATTAAATTTCTTTGACACAATGCGATGAACTACATTATGTCAAAGAGGGGCAAAATGTAGACACTGAAAAATGTCCTAAGTCTATGAGCATCATTTTTCCTAGTCATCATCTTTCAATAATTGAATAATTTTAATTATTCTATTATGTTCGATCATATTCCTTTATTAATTAAATAGTTTTTAAATTATTTAATTGATTCACCTTCTCATTTCTATCTTGATCAATTAAAATTATTTAATTGTGTCACTAATACCCCTTTCTTCAATAATTAAATAAATCATTATTTATTTAATTATTTATCTTTTATCACATGTCTATAGTCAGATAATAATAATTATTTGACCTTTTATTTTTCTATAATTAAATAATTAACAAAATTATTTAATTATGTGTCATTCTTCTCCTTTAAATAATTGATCCTAATCAATTATCCATATTTAATTTATATCTCCTCCTTTAATTAAATTTATGAATTTAATTAAATCTCCTTTTTCATTTCCTCCAAATAAATGATTTAAAATAAATTATTTATTTGCCACTAGTCCTTCTCCATTTTCGAATAAATAATTTAAAATAAATTATTTATTTGCCACTTGTCATCCCCTTCCATTTTCGAATAAATAATTTAAAATAAATTATTTATCCCTCTATATTGGTCAAAGATCCCTTGTCATTTCATGTCATAGTCTGCATGTCCTACATGTATGTCATAGCCATCAGGCGTCATAGCCATCGGCGTCATATCTTTTCCATGCATGGCATATTCTGGTTGCATCAATTCTCAACCATAGATCTTGGCATCTTTCTAGAAACTCGATCTTGGTCATCCATTTCGTAACTTCCCTCTCATGAATCCTCATCCGTTGATCTTAGAATCTTTCTGGAAGATCAATCTCATCCGTCCATTCGAATGGTTGTCTATAAAAGAAACCCTTCCCCTTCATTTTCAATTTAACAGTCATTATCTCCAACTTTCTTGCTTACTATTTGCAGGTATTTGCACAACTTCATCAACAAATCTGAGGGCAATATTGGCATAAGAAGAAATAGGAGAGACAAGAGAAAGAATCAACTTCAAAGGGGAGTGTTTTATTTCATTTTCTTTGATTTTGATTGCTCTCTTTGTTTGTATTCTCTTGTTTAGATTGGGATAATAGTTTAGAAGTGTTGGCTGTCACTTATCTATTCTATTTTATTTTTCCCATCTTACATATCTAAACTATGCTTGAATTGACAAAGAGGGTCAGAAAGCAATAGCAAACTTCTTACAATTTGATTCTTCAAATAGCTCCACTTGAGAACACTTGCACACATGGAGATAGAAAAATGTTGGTAATGTGTATAGAGGACTATCTTAGTCAATCCCCCGCTTTGGTGTTTCCACTTCCATGGACAACCAAATAGCAACAGTGTATATAAAATGATGTAGAAATAGAAAGGAAATAGTGCTAAGAGAAATCACCAACAACAAGTATGCTACACAAATACATAAAGTGATGCAAATAGAAATAGTAAAGGACAATACCACTTTCACAGGTACGAGCACTCAAGGCAAGTAGTGGAAGGAGAGAGCTTAAAAGTCCCCCAACAGCAATGTTATCACAAAAAAATAGAGTGTAGGATCCAAGAACAAACAATATGCAGCCACAAAAGAGTGATGTAGAAGCTTGAAAGTGTGAGAATGGAGTTGAGAGAGTGATGAGAATGAAGCTAAGAGTCAAGAAGTATGAATGAATGAAGAATTGAAGTATTTGAATGGAAAAAGGGAGGAAAAAGACTCATTATTTGTTGGTCAAGGAAGCAAGGAACGTTACACTTTGTAGCCAATGGAGAATGTAATGCCTCTGCAGATTCCAGGGGTAGGAATCCTATTAGGACAGCAACACAGCGTATGGACATCCACGCAACACACACGTCCTCGAAAAGGATTCCTCCACCGATGCCAAAACAAGTTGCCAAGTGGATGGAGAAAGGTGGTGGATGTAGAATTTTGCATCATCGGTTTTTCTTTTTCTAAGGTAGGGGTGATATAAATGGCGAATTTACTTAGGGGTGCAAATTTTCTCCATTACATTTTACACCCACTTTAGCGAGCATGTGTGTTGGTGCGAGTGCGAGGTAAAGTATAAAGAGGTTGAAGAGAATATAGCTAAACCATTGAGGAAGAAGATATTTGATTTGGCACACCCAGAAGTGCATGAGGTGGCTCTATATGTGCTTGGTCCCACATGGAAACCTTGACGTGAAAGAGAGAGAGATGGCTCCATAGGTACTCGGTCTTGCAAAAATTGAACAAAATCTCTATAGGTGATCGGTCCTACAAAATTGGCTCCATGGGTGCTCAATCCCACAGAAGATGAAAAAAGGATCTATAGGTGCTTGGTCCTACAAAGAGAAAGTGATTCACAGGTTCTCGGTCCTACAAAGGGGGGCACCATAGGTCTTGGTCCTACGGGGCCTGATGTGAAAGGACTCGCTAGGTGCATGGTCCTAAATATTTTGATGTGGAAGGCCCTTACAGGTGCTCGATCTTGCAAGGAAATCTTGACAAGGTGTTTGTTCCTCCAATATTGATTGTAAAAGTGGCTTCATAGGTGCTCAGTCCTGCAAAGCAACATGTTAAGCTATAGACAAAACATGTTAGGCAAAAATTCTCAAATAGACAGACATATCACAAAGCAAGTATTTGAAGGAAGAGTTTTCAAATAGGTCCCTTGGGAACCCTTCAAGATAGCAAGGGTCCCACACAAAAGGACACTTTGTTTGGAAAGCACAAATGATTATTTCATCAAGGAATCCTTTTGAAAGATCTCTTTCATCAAAGAATCTGATAAAAAGAATGCTCCTTCTCGAAGGCAAGATTCTTTTTTCTACGAATTTGTTTTCGAAAGAAAAATATTACTAAGGGGGCCTTGTTGAAGAATGTAATTTTTTTAAATGAAAAATTTTCAATAAAGGATTCGTTGGCCACCAAATTCACCTTATTAGAAATTAGAGAAGTAGTAGCCCCCCTTAGGATGGTCCATGCAAATCAAAGGAGCATATGGAATTCTAAGGAGAAAAAGAAAAGGTAGTGATGTTGTGGCCCACAAGACATAATGAGATGTAAACAAGGAAATTTTTTCGTACACATGAGGTACAACACATAACCACTGCAACATCACAAAGCAAGTCGAAAGAGAGGCAAGAAAAGATAAAGAAAACAAGAGACAAGCAAAGACGAAGAAGTCTAGAGACAAGGAAATTTGGGAGTTTGTCAAATCACTTCTTATAGGTAACCCACAATGTATGTGAAATAAATATCATCAATCGCTAAAGTTCCCAGATCTGAAGAGGAGCACATGAAGACAAAATGAAAATAAAAAATTGGATCAACATGGAAGGAAAGCCTAAATGCCCCAAAAACTTTGCATCATCCCCAATTATCAAAAATCAAGGTTACAACACATAGAAGAATGATGAAACGTATAAAGGAAGTTTGCGAAACATTTTCACTCCTATATCCAAACACCTACAAGGGTAGCAAGGGTCATCCAAGAACATATAAAGACAGGCACAGGGGAACACAACACACACAAACCTAATCTACAGATAAATAAGAGGTAACCCCTAGTCCTCATCAACCAGAAGGTCATCATTCTCCCAATCTAGATCATTATATGGGGAGGGTGGACGAGATTGCAAGGGCGAGGTAGGGAGGAGAGCACCCTTTGACTCTCCTATGACAAGGGCTAAGGAAAAAGGCCCCTAAAAGGTCTCCTTCACTCAACTCTTGTGAGGTAAAAGTCATCTATCTCGTAAAGATCATTGACAGATTCGGGACATCATCTATTGAGTTAAACATGCACTTAATAGGAGTGCCATGTTTTAACTAGGTAGCAGAAGAAGGAGGCACTCAAGATCCACTATCAACCTTGTCAAGAGGGACAAAATCAGGGGACCTCAGGGCTGCCTCCATCACAAGGATGACACAAGCCAAAGCAGAACCCCCTTCCGAAGAAGGTAATCCCTTCCTCTAACCTCCAATTGAAGCGAGGTCATCCTCAAACTTACACTTTAGCGGAGGACGTAGAATCCCCATAGAAGAAGAAAAAGGCAAGGAGGAAGAGGACATAACCACAACTAACACCATCGTGGTGTTCGACATGTCCACGAGTTGGGAGAAAGAAGAGATATTCAAAAGGGACATCAAAAGAGGGGGCTCTATTGAGGGAGCGATGAATAGTTGCACCCTTTTGGGGTGAGGTTCGTCATCATTCATTAAGGGAGCTAGAAGCATAACCAAGGTGAGTGGAACTAAAGAAGAAGGAGTAGAAGAAAGAGGCACAATAGGAGGTGCTGAAACAAGAGCTACTATATCCCCTTCTACCTTCTTCAAGGTGGCTTGTTCAATAGCTAGAGCCTTTTATTGACACTTACGCTCACGCATAAGCCAATTTCGTCAGCTTCGGGAACTAGAAGTCATGGCCTGAGAAGGGATAGGAGGCTCATGTTCTACCATAGATAGGAGTTTCCTCCACAACTATTGCTAGTGGAAGGGTGGCCTCCTAGACATGAGTTGGAGCAAGAAGCGTGAAAGTGGCAACAACAATAGGTGGAGAAGAAGACACAGGTGCCTCATCATCGAGCCTCTTCCCATCCACTACAAGAGGGGCATGAGTGATAGGAGGCCACAAAGGTCAAGACATAGGTGAAACTCCATGAGGGCCCTTCCCCTTGTCATAAAAAAAATTCCTAGGCACTATGGGAAAGATAAGAAATTCAAACACTTGACGCTTGGCTTTTTGCTAAGCAGGCACCATCGGGCTCCCCATGCAAGCAGGAGCCAAAGGCACCGTAATAGGGTAAGAAGTGAAAGAAGATGGAGAAGAAGAAGAGGAAGGTTCTTGAGTGTGATCAAACTTCCCCTTCCCCTTCTGTTGAGAGGAGGAGGTGTTATGCCTTGCATAACCGCCCCATCTTTTGCCTTGGTCAAAATGGGTCCCCCTTTGTGTTTTTTGTACTTAGTTGTTTTTGAAACAAAGTTTGGAGTCTACTTTTTCCAATACTTTGTTTTTCTTTGGTTTTTCTGTCGAAATCGGAACCGAAACTGAATCGGGTTCTGAAAGTTCTTTTGAGGCTTCTTTTTGGTTCTATCCCGACGGTCTTTTCTTTGCCTGGGTTTTTTTTTTTTGGCGAAAGCGGAGCCGAAGTGGGAATTGGGATGGTTGTTATTAAAATTTGCAAAATCGAATTCAATTTCGATCCCGCCTCCGCTTCTTTTTAATGTTTGTTTTGTCTCGATTTTTGTGTTTTGTTTTATTAGGTTGGTCTTTTACTTAACTTTTTGTTTTGTTTTTAGTTGTCGAACGCGAAGTCGGAATGGGAATAAGGTTTGGAAATTTTATGATTTTAAGATACTATTTCCATTTTAGTTCTGCCCCCACCAATTTTTGTTGTTGACTTTTTGACTGAAGTTGCACTGCATAATAGTGTTCGTTCTCTTACAGTTCCGACTGCACCTTTACTGTGTTTTAATGCATTAATGGTGGTTGTCGATGTAGGTAGAAATTCACATATTTTTCTTTATTAAGGGTTAAAGCTGATCCATTATTGTTATTATCACAAGTCTGAGAGCGTGAAGAGCAATAGCAGAGTTTGTTTGAGCAAATTGATCGAGATAGAGAAGGGATATTGTGTGCGAATTGATTCATAAAGTTGGCTTGGCTTTGTTTGTGTTTGAGGTGGGTCTTTTATCTTTGTTGTTCATTGTTTATTTGCAGTTGTGTTCATTGTGTTTTGCTTTCTATTTGCTCGTGTGTTCAATCATTGTGTTTTAAAGCAATTTTATGATCATCGATGTGATTGAATGAGTATGTTCTTGTTTTGGCTTGTTTGTTTTGCTTTAAATCTTTGTTGTCTTGTTTTATTGTGTCGTTTGTTTCTATTTTAGGGCATTGTCGCTTTCACGTCTTAATCGTGATTGCGTCGTGTCATTTTCGATTTGTAGTAGATTAGATTAGATTAAAGGTTTTTAATGGCGTGAGTTAGATTAAGAATTTACAGTGAGGTAGATTAGAGATTTTACAGTGAGTTAGGGTAGATTAGATTTATTGTTTAAATTAGGGTTTCGTCGTTTGGTAGAATGGCAGGGTTTTAAACCCGTGCCCTAGTTTTATTAAGTTTGTTAGATTAGGGTTTCGTTGGTCTCTGCAATTACTTTAAATAAGATTTAAATAAATGGCCCTAGAATACAATTGTTCCCCACGGTCATATGAGGGTAGAATTTTTTTTTAAGCTCCTTTGCCATTTTATAGCGACCTAGGTTTAATCATGAAGTTATGTTGAAAATGAATAAATTTGATGATGTCATGATTAGCATAGGCGGAGGTGGGATTGGAATGGGTATGGACATAAGAGTTTTGTTTTACAAAAGTTATTAATTCCATTTCTATCTCATTTCCAATCCCGAGTTCTAAAAGGTTTCCTTGAAGTATGTGATAATTGGTGGAGGCGGGATCGGAATTGATCTTGAACTTAAGAATTTTGTTTGCAAAGGTTATCAATTCCATTTTCATCCCATGTCTGGCTCCGCATATAATAGGAAGTTTTTCTTCAAAGTAACAATGACCAAATCGGAAGTGGAGGCGGAATGGAAATAGAATATGAAAAAAAGAGAATTCGAAGAAAAAACCAAAACCCTTTTTCATTCCAATCCCGGTTCCAATAACCTCCCCAACTCCGACTCCGAGCCCATTTGTTATTTGGTGAAGTTATATCGGTTTTTGCTCCGAGTCCGCCAGTTTTGTAAAAGCGATTGTGTTGAGCTTTTGTCTGGTTCCGACTCTGATGTATGTGTAATAGGTATGTTTTAAAAGCATGTTTTATGATGATTTATCTAAAGGTCTAATTAGAGGTTTTCTTGCAGGAGATTTGAGAGATGTCAGGAACGTCAGGAGAGGCTGCTCGAAGGAATCAACTGGCTGGAACATCAAAGACATCACCGAAAATCAAGAAGGTGAAACCAGAACAGCTACCTTATACATTGAGGTATGATCATAGGAATCCGGTGGTGAAAGTAAGCAAGGTGGAATCAGAATGGTCAGATATCACAGATACTAATCTGGGCCAGTATAGCTTTGAAAAATTACATGAAGAGACCTTTGCAGAAAGGGAAAACTTGATAGGGAGAACTCAAAGGATTGTTGACTCCAGTCTTGCACATATCACTATGTTTCCTTTATCAGTTCAGTGTGTGGAGTTGATATTTACAGTGGCCAGTACTTATAATCCAGCTACAAGATTATGCATGGATTCATAGAATAATGTGATTATAGATCTTACTCCGCAGATGTTCCAAAGCATATTTAATGTTCCTCATCCGAAGAATTTGGTGTAGCTAACTGAGGCAGAGGCATTGGAGAAATACAGTAAGCATAAAGACTCCAATAAGTCTCATTTAAACAAAAGATGGTTAAGCACTGAGAAGAAGTCTTTAAGCAAGCTGGCAGACCAGCCAAAGAGGGCAGACTTCAAGAAGGAGATATCTGATTTGATATTGATGTTGTCCAGAGTGTTTGGAAAGAGGGATGCCTTCCACTTCAAGGAATGGATGTTTCATTTTATTCAAGTAATCTTTCAGGGTGATTACCAATTTGATTGGTCAATGATTGTTTCTGATGCCATACATGATCAGCTCACAAGGGTCAGACAGACCAAATATTTCTCCATGACTTCATATGTGGTCTATGTTGTAGCGAGAATGGGGATTTTCCCAGGATTAAACAGAGTAGGTATAATGGGAGTCTTGGATGGACAAAGGAAGGTATGGGAACACTACGATCAACTGTCTCTTCAGGTTGTTGAGACTCACTTCAGAAGAGTCAATGATGCATTTTTATATGTGGTTATCAACCAGTTGAGTGGAGATGCAGGATACAGGTTAAGCCAAGAAGCTATGGCATTCATTTCTGAATGGGGAAGTTGGTACATCCAATACCCCAAATTTACATACTTCAGATTGTTTGGGTTTGAAGGTCATCCCCATTGCTTCCAAGATGCTGCAGCAATAGAATAGTGCTTATGGAATTTGTATATCAAGCCATTGGAGTTAATGCTAGATTTGGGATGACGCACAAGATAGGATGCCATAAATTTCCCATGACACTGGGTGAATACAACTGTCAACACTTGAAGGGAGCAAAGGTGGTTTGTAATGAGTTGATACAATTGAAATTGGGATTGTATACAGCTCGTAAGTATTTTGATCCAAAGAAGAAGATGTATGCTTTATTACCTTCAGTGTTTACTAGACATTTTAATTTGTTAGAGGATTTTTGGTGTGATAGGCAAGATGAATATGACTTAAGGAAGAAGAATTATGAGAGATTACCAGTCTCATTGATGGTAGAGCTGGGTATTAAAGATAATATTCTTGACACTTTGGTGGATGATGGAATTGTATTAGATCCCTCATATGAAGCTTCGAATATTGGCACCAAAAACTTAGATCCAATAGACTGGAATGAGGAAGAAATGATTGATATTAAGAAATTGGGAAGAACAATCTTGGACAGAAGTGTGCAATGGTTGATGATGAGAACTCAAGCTCCTCAGGGACCAATCCTTAAGAAAGGTAAAGGGTACAAGAGGATTAATAGAAAGGCACCTTCCAAGGAACCATTAGAATTCTTTCCTCCTGATGTTGAAGAAACAATGTTGGAGGTAGTCGATGAAGAAGAAGAGACACCCGAGGGAGATGTTCCAATTGAATTTGTTGTTTCTACGCCCGCATTGGGTGAGTCATCTGCACAAGCCCCACTCACAAGAAAGAAAAGTAAATAAGTTCAAGGAGTACTTTATGCTATGGCTGAAGCTACTAAAGGAAAAGAAGTGGAGGAAGAATTGGTAGAAATTGAGACAGACTCGGATGAAACTCTGTCAGAGAAGGACTTGTAAGAAAACATACCTCTAGATCATACTGTTGAGCAGATTCTTACATAGGAAGAACAATGGAAACAATTTGAAGATGCTACCAGAGAATCTGATGCAAGGGCTACTGCGGAGAAACAAAAGGAAATAGAGGTAAAGTTACAAGCGGATGCTTTACTTCAACAGCAGCAATCATAGGTAAAAGAAGTTGAAACAAGGACAGTAATTCATGAAATGGAGGAGCAAATGAGGCTACGAGAGCATGAGATCAAGGTCAAGGCAGAAAATGACAAGCTGGAACTGATACAGAAGATCCATGATCTCGAGGAGGAGAAAGCAAGAAATCGAAGGGAAAAGGAAGCCCTGGTTGCTAGACTAAAGCTTGCAGAGGAGGCTCAACAGAAAGAACAAGAAGTTGAAGCTCTAAGGAAAGAAAAAGAGGTTGAAGAGCTAGTAAAGAAACAACAAGCTGAGGAAGAAAGGGAAAAGGCAGAGAAACTCATAGCCTTGGAAATGGAAAGGATAGAAAAGGAAGAAACTGAAAGGATAAGAAAAGAAAAGAAAAGGAGGCCAAAGAGCTAGTTAGGAAGCAAAAAGAAGAAGATGTTGAAGCTGCAAAACTTAAAGCTTTGGAGGCAAAACGGTTGGAAAAGGAGGCCTTAGAGAAAGAGAAGTTAGAAAAGGATCAAATGGAAAAGGAGAGATTGAGAAAAGAAGAAGAAAACAAGGAAGTGCAGGAACAAAAGGATAGAGAAGAGGCCGAGAAGTTGGTGTAGATGCATGTGCTGTAGGAGCAACAAGAAAAAGCCAAGGTTGATTCTCAACCTCAGGTAAATGTTCAACCATCCTCTACAGTTGTCGCTTCCTCTTCCATGATGATGACTGCTCCTAGTGCTCCTACATGGTTAAAATTAGATTTGCAGAAGAGAGCTAGAACACCTCCTCAACCTCTTAATTGGGAGGACATGATGAAGGAGATTGAACAGGAAAGGCCTAAGAAGAGGGCTAAATTTTTGCATTCTACCAGACTCACAGATAAAGGGGAGATAGTTGCTGAATGTGCCATGCCTATGACTGAAAAGGAGGTAGGGGATATGTAGCTCACAGACTATCAATTGAGTACGGTTAATTTGGGAAGACCCACTAGAAATCAACAAATGAATCTGATTGATGTGGTGGCTTCAATGACTAAATCAAGAATGATCAAGGACAAAAAAAAGAAAGATGAGCTTAAGGCCCAATTGGATCAATTACATTCATTCTTGAAGAGTGTCTCCTCTCCAAGGTCACAATAGGTTGCAGCAATTGAGACTCCTATTTTTCTAAGCAAAAAGGAGGTTGATGATTTGGTGCAAGTTAGAGGTAAGGCAGAGATGGTTGACAAATGGATAGACAAAGTGAACCAAGAGGTAGGTGAGGTTTTGGAAAAAGGGTTTGAAACCTACAAGGAGGCAGAGGGAGTAATAAAAGAGATGCATCAATATATTGAGGCATCCAAGAAGTTAGAAGAAGATTACAAAGAGTATAGTGAAAAGTTAGAGAAGATAAATACATTGCATCTAACTACTCTTCTAGAAGAATCTATACTCGAAGATGATAACAAAGATTTTGTAGGAAAGACTTCTCGTATACTTAAGTTTAGGACTGGCTTTTTGAGCAAGCATAAGGATGAAATTTAGGAAGCAGTTAATAATTTAACTGAGCAGTTGGAAGATTTGGAAGAGGTTATGGCCATAATTGTAGATGTGAATGTAATGACCAAAGATGGCATGTCGTTGAGTCAGGTTAGAGAGAAATGGAATGAAAGATTCCAAGGACTCATATAGGAGAAAGATGATGGAGGAGACTTAGTGATAGATCGGCTTGTAGAAGTCAAAGAAGAAATAAAAGTTGCAGGGAGAGAATTGATCAAGGTAAAAAGTATGAAAGAGTTTGCTGCAGTTGAGTTGGATCGCATCAAATTTGAAGATGACTGGATTGATGGGCTAGATATGGATATGCTACAACAAGTCTTCACCAGTTATGATGAGTTCATAGTAGATCCAACTTCACATGCATAAAATCTTGCATGCATGATGTTCTTCTTCCTTGCATGTCGCATGATGATCTTCTTCCTTGCATGTTGCATGCATGCAGCACTGACAGTCTTAAGGGCGCATGATTTCTTTGTCTTCTATTTCTATCTTCTATTGTTAGATCAAACTGAATGTATAATGTAAGAACTCAAGATCAAAGTTGATCTGAGTTTCCAAGAAAGTTGCTTGTTCCTAAAAAGGTGGAAAGCCTAAGATAGAAGTGAAGTTCGAACTTCTTTTGTATATCTATAAATACCAGATGGGTATCACATTGTAAGGGTCGGCTAATTGAGAATTGGATTGGCTTACCTAGTGCTAGGAGATAGAATTTTATACAGCTTTTTGCAGAGATACATTATACCGGATCTTGTTTACAGTTAATAGAATTGCAGGTTTACGAAATATGGAGTTTGCATTGAATTGTGTTGTTTGATAAGGTTAATGAGTTATAATCCACCTGAATGCCAGTGATTGTGCTGAAGCATGATAGTTTCTTATGTGGTGAAAGTCATTAGAAGAAACCAGGTTTAAAGATTATCTTGTTAAATTGTCATTGAATTAAAGTTATTGAAGTCTGTTGATCTATAGTTTTAATGATGAATGAATGTGTGTTGCTTTGAAATATTGGAAATACTTGTGATATGCGAATAGTGGAATTGAATTAAGCACCTAAGATGTATACGATGGTATAGTTATATTGTGGGTTGTGTCATGCTATGGTTTTTGTGATCGGTTGAGAAAACATTCATTGTTAGAAGTATATGTCTAGATATTAGATAAATTTTAATTCATACTTTCTGATTTACCCCTTTGATCTATCTTTTTCTTTTATTTAAAACCTATTGATTTATAGGAACTATTTTGATAAAGAGAGTCATAGCTTGAATCCTTTGTTACCAGCACAGGCCCCTTGAATATTACAGTTGCATGAACCAATTGAGTGACATCAGACAATTGAGAACCAACTACCAGGACCTTGGGAGTTAGGCCACTACATGTTGTCTTTCTCTTTCAGGAGAAATAGAGTAGAAATATTTTGTTTTAATGTTGTTTGTGTCATTTTAACCATCAACAGGAGGCAACTTGCTAATACTAATCATGTAACCTTTGACAGAGATGGCATAGGGAGAAGCTGGATAGGTCAGCTTCCTCACTATGCCCCCAGTATTATACTTGACATAGGTTTGATATAGCAAGTCTATCCTTGGAGGGAGCAAACCAATCGGGGTGGGTCAAAAGTGATCTAACGAGTAGCCCCCCCCATGACACTAGTGATTTGTAACCTGTGTCATGCACAACGTGCACAGATCCCTCATGAGAAAAATTAACACTTATGAATTACCGAAGTGACTTTGTTTATGGAAACTAGCCAGGAAATGCCTAGTTTCACCCTGAACAGGTCCATCTTCAAATGATATCAAAAGAGGAGGGGCCGAGAGTTTTTCGTGTGTGTGTATGGTGGTCTTTGAATTCTTGTATTCCTCCCTATGTAGAAATTTTATTAGAAGAGTCTCCTCCATTATAACATTCACATGACTTGCGGGGTCAACACTTGATGCTTGGCTTTTTGCTAAGCAAGAACCATCGAGTTCCCCATGCAAGTAGGAGCCGAAGGCACCGTAACAGGGCAAGAATTAAAAGAAGATGGAGAAGAAGAAGAGGAAGGTTTTTGAGTGCGATCAAGCTTCTCCTTCCCCTTTTGTTGAGAGGAGGAGGCAGCTTGCTAATACTAATCATGTAACCTTTAACAAAGATGGCATAGGGAGAAGTTGGATAGGTCAGCTTCCTCACTGTGACCCATGTATTATACTTGACATAGGTTTGATATAGCAAGTCTATTCTTGGAGGGAGCAAACCGACCAGGGTGGGTCAAAAGTGATCTAATGAGTAGCCCCCCCATGACACTAGTGATTTGTAACCGGTGTCGTGCACAGATCCCTCATGAGAAAAATTAACACTTATGAATTACCGAAGCGACTTTATTTATGGAAACTAGCCACAAAATGCCTAGTTTCACCTTGAATAGGTCCGTCTTAAAAATGATATAAAAAGAGGTGTTTACAACCCTGGGTCCTACCAAGATTGAGAGGGTGATAGACCCAAGAGGATGGACCGAGAGTTTGTCATGCGTGTGTATGGTGGTCTTTGACTTCTCATATTCCTCCCTATGTAGAAATTTTATCAGAAGAGTCTCCTCCATTATAACATTCACATGACTTGCAGGGTCAACCAGGACACCAGTTATGATGTTCCCATTGATGTGAGTGGGAATGTACAAGGGGCAAGGCTTTTCATTCATTGGTAGATCCTGTGATGTAAAATTTATATTTGGTGACCCATTCGCATGTTGGACATGAGGAACGCATGTAAATGAAACCATATTTACATAATTTGATGAAACAAACTCAGTGGAACCCAAAGGTTTGACAACTAATTTTATATAGTGAGATGGAAATGGATCCATGTAAATTTTCAATTCGTTGTTGGCCTTTCCAGCAAACTTTTCAGTATTTTACTTCTTCCTATCAAGACAGATGGTATCATCATCGATGCAATCCTGAATCTCATGATGCAAGTGCAAGAATCTTTTGGTATCATGTTCGTGAACTCGATGGTATTGGAAAAATGTGTACTCATCATACCAATCAGGGTAGGGCTCAATGAGAGGTCAAGGATTTTGCAAATTCAAAAATTTATCTTTTTAAAACTTCTTTAAGATAGCGGAATATGATTCAGATAGTTTTGTAAAGAACCTATTGTGTTTGAAGCCCTTGTCATTAGTCGAAGAGACCACATTCACAATGGTCTTGTTTTTTCCTGAGATAGACACTATAGACCTGTTGTTTGGTGTTTCTGCACAGCAACAACTCAAATAGAATAAAAGTTATCCTATCTCTCTTGAAAGGTTGATCCCTATGAACAAAGAGATAACCCCAAGGTCTCTTAGGTGTCAGGTCATGACAATGTAGTAGAACAAACTCAATGATAAAATATGAAAATGTTGGCAATCACAAGGGGTCTTACGCACAAATGCTGGAAGCTCTTAACTCATCAGATTTTAAGATATGGTGATGCTCAAATTTCTAGTTCTAACCAAATAATAAAAGAAACATCAAAATATGAGGGTTTCAGAAGTCCTAATGTTATCATTACTTCTAAGATTAACCATGAAAATTATGAAGTACTTGGAATGGACCAATCCCTTAAACTAATTTATGTTCAACCCAGGCTATACCTGCAATCTTGCAGAAAACAGTGCAATCTTCTAAGGTGTTAAAGATTTTCAGACTATAGGCATTCATTCAATAAAACTGGATGAATATCTACAATTGAACTAAGCACATGAGTATTAGGTACAAATTGACCTTGCACAGCATTCCCATAATCAAGAAGCTACCCAAAGTATGAATCAGGGATAGCTACAACACTCCAAGCATTAAATCACAAGCATTACTAATTAAACCTAAGATATATTCAAACATTTCCAAGCTATTTAAAAGATAGGATGAGAACCATGCAAGATTATTCACTGTGAAGAAGGCACCATTCATAACACAATGTCTTCACTTTGTATTAAATCATCATATTAGCAACAATTATGGTTTGTTACAACACTTGCTTGAAATGTAAAACTAACTTCTAATCTTCTAACATGCTACTCTACTGCTAAATCTACTGCTTACAAGTCTTATGACTTAGTCTGATCAATCAACTAGTGGGAGAACAAACCCTCACAAATGAGGCCATAGGCCATACTTATAGAAACATGCATGCATGAACCAGAGCTAGGGTTAAAAAGAAGCTCTGCCACCAACCAATTCGGCCCTGACAACCAGCAATAACTCGTCATTCAACAATGAATGTAGCAAGAGCCCTTTCAGATCAATCTAGGATTGCACAAAGTCAAATACATTCCCTCGAGCCACACCCACCATTAATGCCTCACCCGTGCGAACAACAACATGCATGAAACATCAACCAAAACACAAGCCACCGATCGGATCTAAGCTGGGCAAACGAACGACTTAGATCGAGTCATACCAAGTTGAGCCCACCATGTCACATTTTCCTGCCATTAATGGCCACCAAACGCGTCGACCTTGCGTGTAGGAATGGTTTTTGTCTGACAATAGCCGCATAGCAGCCAATTGTACCTACAAATCTTGCCAAATCTTCAAAGTACACCCATTCCTCCCTCAGCCCCAACAACAACCACCAGCTTGATCCAACTTGCATTCAAACGGGCCACCATTAATGCCCAATACATCATCAAAATCCAAGTTGATTCATTAGAGTTCCTAAGGAAATAAAATCATGCACAAACCCAGGAAGAAGTGGAACCAAAGACAAACGAAGGCGGAGCCACGAGCAGAACAGGAACAGAGACAAAAAATAGGTGGAGGCGGAGGCGGAGATGGAACCACAAGAAGAACAGAAACAAAGACACAAAACAGGCGGAGGCAGAGACAAAGATGGAACCAAGATAGGAACGGAAAGAAAACAGGCAAAGGTGGAAATGGAACCGACCCTGACGGAGGCGGACACGGAACCAAGACAGGACCGGATGGAAAACAAGCGGAAGCAGGGGTAGAAAGGGAATGGGAACCGAACCATGAACTTTGTGAAAGTTCAGAGTTAAGTTCCATCTTGGTCCCAGTTCCAGTGAAAGAAAGGAAGACCGAAGTAGACCCAAGGGAAAGAATCTAACCCAAAGGCGAAACACAACGAGACAAAAAAGACGCAGAAGTGAGAAGCGGAGCCGGAATGGGAACGGGAACCAAACCATGAACTTTGCCAAAGTTCAAAGTTTAGCTCCATCTCGGTCTTGTCTCCAACAAAATGAAAGAAAAGGAAAACCGAGGAAAACCTAAGGGAGGAAACCAAACCTTAGGCCGAAAATGGGAAAAGAAACGAAGAAAACGAGAAGGCGGGAACCGAAGCCGGAACGGGAATGGGAACAGAACCGTGAACTTTATGAAAGTTCTGAGTTCAGTCCCATCCCGGTCCCACCTCTAAAAAATGAAGGAAAAAGCGAATAAAACCTAAGGGAGGAAAGCGACCCTTAGGACAAAAACAAACAAAATGAAGAAGAAAGCAAAAGAGCGAGAAGCGGAGCCAGATTGGGAAGGGAACAGAACTGAGAACTTAGCCAAAGTTTAGGGTTAAGTCCCATCCTGGTTCCGCCTCCGATAGAACAAAAGGAACAAGGCAAACAAAGGAAAACCTAAGGGAGGAAACCAACCCTCAGGACCCAAACAAAAACACCAAGGGGAAAAAATAGAAGGCAAAAGAAGACCACCCTAGAGAGGACAACTGCGAGACTCCAAAACCACCAGGAACTCAACACAAAGGAACCCACAACCAAGGCAAGCACCAAAGACCAAAACCCCAAGATTTTCAAAGATAAGTTCAAAAAAAGGGGGGCAAGGCCACAAAAATGGGCCAAAAGGGCAGGCCAAGAGAGGATCCCCACTTTGAGTGGGGCGTATTGGCGCTAGGAGGGAAAAACAAGGACATTGCTTCATTCACCTCACGCCCTTCTCCTCCCAACACCAAACAATAGGATTGGCCCTAGAGGGAGGGTTGAACAAGCAAGTTAGAGCATTTTCTAAATGCCATTTCTCCTCAGAGGCTCAAAAGGAGAACCAAATCTATACCAGGAGAAGAAGAAGAGTGTCAAGAATTTCCACCTCCAACTAGGTCAAGAAGGACTAGAAGAAGGGAGGAACCATCCTCCAATCCATAATTTCCACCATCCTCACCCTCATCCACCTCATCTTCATCTGATTCTGAGACTGGTTCCATTCCACAACCCCAACCAGTCATCCATCGACCATTACCACCTCCACCAATGGCTTTCTTGGCGAATAACCCATCACCTCTGACAATCAACAACTACAATGTTATGCCCAAGAACCTTGAGCATTTTTTCTCTAAGTTTCACACGAATGACCCAAATAGTACAGCAAAAGAGCACATTAGAATCTTTCAGACTTGTCTACGAGATAGAGGGATTAATCATGAGGATGTTGCGTGCAAAATTTTCCCCTATTCTCTAGGAGAAGAGGCCTTTTATTGGTATAACCATTTACCTGATGCATCCATCTCTAACTGGGTTGAGTTTGAGGTTTCATTTATGTTCAAATTTAAGATTCCAATTAGTGCTAATGAGCTATATATACAGTTTACTGGAGTCAAGAGGGAAGTTAATGAGCCTATAAGATCATTCAACAATAGGTTCCACCGAGCATACACTAGACTTCAAGCACCTTATGCTGGAAATTAGGACACTGCCCTAGAGGTCTACTTCGAAGCCCTTTATAGCCTTACATCCACCTTCCTTAAGTGGATAAATAATCCCCCAACTACCTTGCTCACTGCATATACAAAGGTTGTTAAGGTCAGTACAGACCTGAGACAACACTTGTCAGGACCTCTACCATCTTTGGGACCTACTGCTCACCCAAGCCAAGTCCAATCTCTCAACCAAGCTCTGACCAATCACATGCCTATCATGAATCCCATCCCACAATTGCCTTTGGTCCCTCACCCAGGTCATCCAATAAACCAAGTCCAACCAGTGCCCGGTTATCCCCAGAAAAATGCTAACCATCTCCTCCATTCATAGTCACAAGCTAGTTTCCCTACATATTTGCAAAACTCAAAAGTTTTGAATCACTCTTTTGGTTCTGGAGGAGTGTTAGGATACCCCTCAAACACTGTGAATCCAGTCCCTTACAAAAATCCTGATAAGGAAAGGTTAGATGAGCTAACTGAGCAAGTGAAGAAGCTGAACATGGAGGTAACCTAATTGAGTAACCAAAACAACCAACTCTAAGCTAATTAGAAGAGCATGCAATCAAGTTATAATAGAGGGCAACACTATGACAAAAATCAGAACTTTGAAAGAGGACAAGGTTCCGGTCAGAACTTTGATAGAAGTCAACCAGGTGGACAAGGATTTGAAAGAAGACAATCACTTAGGCAGAATAGGTCATGGAGCACTGGGCCTAACAATGGAGGAGTCCCCACTCCACTGGATCAACCTTCCAATCCAGAGAAACCTCAAGGTGGTGTGTACTTAGCAGAATTTGCTTTGTCTGGATGGTGTAGGCTTCATAAGACCAGTCAACACTCTAAGCTTTACTGTCCTGAATTTCAAACTACTGCTTCCATCTTTCAATATGAAGTTGAAAACAACTCCACTGGCCAAGAATTGGTGCCCTCAAATCCCTATGATTCCCCAGTTCTAGTGTTGAATCATGCCCCTTTCCCAAGGGATGAGGAGAATGAACGAGAAGAGGAATCAAGTAGCCGGAATGGGGAGGCTGAACAAGTGCTCAATGAAGATGAAATCTCTCAGCTATTTGATGAAGAAACTGAGAACAACAATGGTCCATTGGATAAAGAAGAGGCTGATGTTGAAGAAGTGTAGATGTTTCAGCAACCTGCGAGAAAGTATGATCTAAGGAGCAAGCCCCATAGGAATCCACAAGCTGGAGGTTCGTTTACTACATTTACCCCTCCACACAATTTTACTACTCCACCAAATCCACATGCCAATAACAATCCATCCTACCCTCAGGTACCAACACAATACCTCACAAAAGAAGGACAACCAGATGTTTCCAAAGGAAGCAATGTTGATGCAGCAAGGGATAAGAAGACTAGTTATTCTAGGGAGCTCCACACTGACATGAATGTGGAACAGTTGGGAGAATATGTGACTGAGGAACTCGAAAGAGTGAAGGTGAGTCTTTTTTATTTTGAGTTATTAAGAGTTCCTGAAATCAGAAATATAGTCCTAGGGTCCTTTAGTTCAAGTATAGCAACACTAGGAGTAGCAACTAATGCGGCAATTAGAAGGCCTCCTAGTTCACAAACACCCAAAGGTCCTAGTCAATCACAACCTAGGGATAGGGGTAAAGAAAAGGATAGAGATCAAGTTGCACAAGCTGACTCACAGCTGAATTTATTCCAAGGCAAAATGGAAACCCCTCCTTTTCTAATTCCTATTTGTATATTCGGTAAAAATCTGCACAACTGCTTGTTGGATTCAGGGGCATCCACAAATGTTATGCCATTTGTTTTTTGTAGGGCTCTTGGTATTACCCCTGCAGCCTCTCAAAAGAAGGTCACCCAATTGGACAAAATAGAGGTGAATATAATAGGAGAACTGAACATGATTCCCATGCAAGTTGCCTCAGATCCTAGAGTGTAAGTACTTAATATTCAGGTAGCTAACATTCCTGACACTTATGGTCTGATCTTGTGTAGAGATTTTACCAAGGCACTAAATGGATACACATCCACAGATCATTCTCACATGTGGCTCCACTGGAAAGGAGCCCCAAATCAGATCAGAATTGAGAGAGAACCTAGAATGAAGTGTCATTATTGAATATCAGAATACTTCAAATGAAATACTGGTATCAGAGTTCAGTATGGGGAACTATGTCCTAGCCTCCCCTGCTTCAGACACAGAGTAAATATTGGTGCTACAAAGCTCTTCTGGTGAATCCACATCAAAATCCAGTAGCTCCAAAGTGCAATTTAAAAAAATGGAGGAACTTGATGATCAGGCAAATAGACAACTTAGTTTGTCGGATAACTTCCAAGATTTTATTTGAAAATGTGTAGAAGATCAGATTCATCTGGGTAGAAATATGAACTTCAAAGAATTGTGTCTTCCTAATTGGTGCAGAGTTCACAATGCTCCTCATTCTGAACTAGAATGTTGCTTGTGTCAAAATGCAGTGGAATAGATACAAAGGCACATTAACACGACCCCAACTGTTGAGTTAAACATACATAGCATTCAAAATAGTCTAAAAGGGAAGGACCCAAAACCACTTGAAGAGCATTCGGGTGGTAGCAAGGACAAAGGTATCTCAAGAAGAGTTGGAGCTAATGAATGCTAGAAATTAAGGTTTGATGGATCTAGATCCAAGCAAGGTGTTGGAGCAGGGCTTGAGTTGATCAGTCCTAAAGGTAAAACCTAATTTTCTGCTCATAGACTCCAATTCCAGTGCACTAAAAATGTAGTTGAGTATGAAGCTCTAGTTCATGGGCTATTAATGGCATTAAGAAAGAAGGTTAAAATTTTCCAAGTGTTTAGAGATTCCGAGCTAGTGGTCAGGCAAGTGAGAAAACAATACTCATGTCATGACAGAAGGATGGCCAATTATAGACATAGAATATGGGATCTAATTGAAGGATTTGATGCATTCAACATTCAGTTGATACCTCGAAGTAAGAATCAAATTGTTGATTCTCTGGCACAAGCAGCAAGTACATTGCAACCTTTATCAATTTTAGGCTTAAAGAAGTTCATTGTGGAACTTATTCCAGTACCCTCAGTGCCTGACAATGTCACCAATGTTTAGGTATTTGAAGATGATAAGCATATTCTTGATTTTATCACTAGTTGTGATGTGTTTGCTTCTCAAGTAATTGATGATTTTGAGCCTCAAGAGGCTGAAATAGACCTAGAAGGGGTCCTAAATCTGAAAACTAATACCATCCCAAGAGGCATGGTGCAATTGGAAAGGATCTTTGATTTGGATAAGATAAGAGATCAAGAGCAGAAAATGAAAAGGGAGTCCCCCAACTATCAGTGTGAAACATACAACATAGGGACCCAAAGTGATGCCAAAAATGTCTTTATTGGTAAGGTGTGTACTCTAGAGGAGAGGAAAATAATTATTGATATCTTGCACACATATCAGGATGTGATAGCCTAGAGTTATGATGACTTAAGGACATATGACACTTTGATCATTACACATACTATCCCCCTCAAGTCAAATGTTAAGCCATTCAGGCAAAGATAGAGACCAATTAATGCTCTGCTAGAGCCCATTATTCAAAAGGAAGTGCAGAAGCTACTCTCATCACAAATCATATTTTCAGTAAGACATTCAACATGGGTTGCAAACTTGGTTCCAGTCAGGAAGAAAAATGGAGAAATCAAACTGTGTGTTGATTTCAAGAATCTGAACAGAGCATCAAAAAAGGATAATTATTCAGTCCCTTCACTGGATGAGGTGCTTTAGGTTGTTAATGAATCTCAGATGATGTCCTTTTTGGATGGATATTCTGGATATAATAGGTCATGGTCCAATATGAGGATAGCCACAAGACTACCTTCACTACAAAATGGGGAACCTTTACTTACCAAAGAATTCCCTTTGTATTAATCAATGTTGGAGCTACATTCCAAAGAGCTATGGATATTGCCTTCAAGGACATCATTGGAAAGTGCATAATCATCTACATGGATGATTTGACAGTCTTTTCCAAAGAGAGAAGTGATCATGTTGCGGATTTATGCAAAGTATTCCAGAAGTGCAGGGAATTTTGTATTTCACTTAATCTAAAGAAGTGCATCTTTGGAGTCACTGAGGGAAAGTTGCTAGGACATGTTATTTCAGAACAAGGTATTGCCATTGATCCTGAACGAGTGGAGGCTATACTGAAAATTCAACCCCCTGCAAGCAAGAAAGAAATGAAGTCATTCTTTGGCAAGATTAACTTTGTCAGAAAATTTATCACTGGGTTTGCAAAAACAGTCAAGCCATTGAATGCCATGTTGAAGCAAGAAGCAAAGGTTGAATGGAATATAGAGGCTAAGGAAGCATTTTCAAAAATCAAGAGAGCTATTGTTGAGGCCCCTATTTTGGTAAGTCTTGATTACGCCAAGCCATTCTATATCTATTCATTCGCCTCTGATCACTCTTGTGTTGGCTTGCTAACACAAAAGTCTGATCAAGGGAATGAGCATCCCATAGCATTCATGAGTGCACCTTTGAAAGATTTCAAACTGAGGTATCCTAATTTTGAAAAGCAGGCTTATGCCATACTCTAAACTATGAAGAATTTCAGACACTATATATTGAGAAACAAGGTCTTTGCTATAGTCCATGGTCCTACAGTCAAGTTGTTGTTGATGAAGAATGAAGTGGGTGAACGCAGAGCCAAGTGGGTAACTATGTTACAAGAGTATGATATTGAAATTCAACCCATGAATTTGGTAAGAGGGAAGGGACTGACCAAGACAATGGTAGAAATGGGCCCCGACCTTGTTACCCAGCATTATAATCTTGAGGATGTTTCTCCAAGGGACTGGTATGATAACATTATCTACTATCTTTTGAACCAGCAGTGTCCTAGACACCTTAATTCAGTACAAATGAGAGCTCTACGTTTGAAGAGTGGCAGTTTTATGATGAAGGGAGTTGTCTTATACAAGAGAAATCATGAAGGTGTCTACCTGAGATTCCTAGGGAAGGAAGAGGCAGGGAGAGTAATGACAGAATTTCATGAAAAATATGGCACAGGCCATGGTTCGGCATCTTCCACTGCAAATTAGATTCGGAGGGCAAGCTATTACTGGCCTACCTTGTTCAAGGACACACATCACCACGTGAGAACTTGCCATGTGTATCAAACTGCAGCAAGCAGGGAGAGGTGTGCAACTCTTCCACTTCAGCCTGTCATAGAGGTAAAACCATTTGCATAGTGGGGAATGGACTTCATAGGTCTAATCAACCCATCTTCATCTTCAAGCCACAGTTATATTCTTACTGTAATTGATTATTTTACTAGGTGGACTGAAGCTCTTGCATGCAAGCAATGCACTTCTGAAGTGATAATTAATTTCATGGAATCAGGTATCATTAACCGCTTTGGTTGTCCATTGGTTGTAGTTTGTGATAATGGGCCTGCATTTGCATCATTAAATTTTTCTAACTGGGATTATGATCGTGGAATTGCCATAAATTTTTCATCCAATTACTATCCATAGGGTAATAGTTTGGTTCAGTCTTCCAATAAGAACCTGTTGACAGTTATCCAGAAACTACTAGAAAAGAACCCCAAGGATTGGCACACCCAGCTTAGATTTTCTCTTTGGGAAGACCGCACCAGAAAAAAGACATCCTTAGGAACCTCTCCTTATCACTTAATGTATGGATTGGAACCTGTGTTTCCCATCCAGCTAAAGATCCCTACCCTACAATTCATCAATGAATATTATGATGGAGAGGATAAGCGTGAATCCCACTTAACTGAATTGTTACACCTTGAAGAGAGAAGAGATGAAGCCCTAGAAAAGATTACCAAACATCAGGGTATAGTGAAAAGATGGTTTGATAGGAGAGCCAAGGTGAAAGCCTTTAGAATCTCTGACTTGGTTCTCTACTGGGATAAAGCCCATGACAAAAAGGGGGAGCATGAAAAATTTGACAAACTTTGGCTCGACCCTTATCAAATTGCAAAGATTATGGGAGATAATGCTTTTCATTTGAAAACCCTCACTAGAGGAATCCCACTACTTGTCAATGGGCAATATTTGAAGCATTATTTCCAGTCTTGAGTTGTTCTCGACTCTGTCCTTGTATATAAGTAGATCAGGTTTCTTTTCTGCTATTTTTTTCTGCCTTGGTTAGAGTAGGGTTTCTTTTATTTTTGCCTTGCTTGCTTGTTGTTTTTGGTTTGGGTCTCTTCTGGTTTTGGTTTGCTTGGGTTTGCTTGGGTTGGTTTTCCCTATTGCTCTACATTTTTGGGGTTGTCCTACTTTCTTTTGGGCTTGTTGCATTTGTACAACTGGCTGCTTGTCTGGGTCTGCTCTGGGATTTCTTTTACAAACTCTTATCATCTTTTTAGAGTCATTCAAACTGGTAGGTTTCCTTCATCTGATGTTGCATGGGCTAGTAATTAGTGTCACTTGACTAAGTTAAATTCTGGAATATATTTGGGTCTTATATCTTCACACAAATCTTAAGAATTCCAAGGTTGCATATGGTCTTTAGGAGGTCTAACTAGGTGAAAAATCTTAAATTCTACTCTAGTTTCGTTGTGGTTCTCATCCTTGAGTGTGGGCTTCATTGCCTGCAAGGTGAAAAGTAAAGCTTTAAAATCAAATCTCAAAAGAGAATACCAAAAAGAGAAAAGAAAAGAAAATATTGAAAATCAAATGAAATATTCACCTTTTCAAGGGTATCCTAGTATCTCTACCAGGGCTATGGATGCCTAGCTGGCAGTAGAGTTATTCTGGGGAGGGTCACAGTGATAACCTCACCGGGGCTATGGATGCCTGACTAGTAGTGAGGCTCTATCCAAGTTGCTTTTGGAGTTAGAATCCTTATGTAGCCCTGTTAGACTGAGTTTGGTCCTTGTTACAACTTAGGAAAGGGAAATGAATGCATATGCACACACTTTGACCCTAGTACAGGAAATATTGGCTTGTTAGTGATTTTTAAAACCTTGTCTATTTGTAACCTGATGCTTGGAGTGAAACCAAATATTCTAAATTCATGATGCCAATTTGTCATCGAAATTCTCTAGAGCATTTCCCCAGCGGAGTTGCCATTTGTTGTGTAGTTTTGCACACACGCCCCACTGAAAGTGGGGACCCTCTCTTGGCCTACCCTTTTGGCCCATTTTTGTGGCCTTGCCCCCCTTTTTTTGAAGTTATCTTTGAAAATCTTGGGGTTTTGGTCTTTGGTGCTTTCCTTGGTTGTGGGTGCCTTTGTGTTGAGTTCCTGGTGGTTTTGGAGTCTCGTGGTTGTCCTCTTTGCGGTGGTCTTCTTTTGCGTTCTATTTTTTCCCCTTGGTGTTTTTGTTTGGGTCCTAAGGGTTGGTTTCCTCCCTTAGGTTTTCCTTTGTTTTCCTTGTTCCTTTTGTTCTGCCGGAGGTGGAATCGAGATGGGACTTAACTTTGAACTTTGGCTTAGTTCTCGAATTTGTTCTTGTTCCCGTTCCAGCTTCGCTTCCCGCTCTTTTTCTTTCTTCTTTGTTTTGTTGGTTTTTGTCCTAAGGGTCACTTTCCTCCCTTAGGTTTTCTTTGCTTCGCTTTTTCCTTCGTTTGTCGGAGGTGGGACCGAGATGGGACTATACTCTGAACTTTCATAAAGTTCACGGTTTTGTTCCAGTTCTCGTCTGCTTCCCGCCTTCTCATTTTCTTCATTGTTTTTCTTGTTTTTGGCCAAGGGTTGGTTTCCTCCCGTAGGTTTTCCTTTTATTTCATTTTGTTGGAGGCGGAACTGGGATGGAGCTGAAATTTTAACTTTGGCAAAGTTCATGGTTCAGTTCCCGTTCTTGTTTCGGCTCCACTTCCCACTTCCGCATCCTTGTCGTCTCGTTGTGTTTCACCTTTGGGTTGGCTTCTTTCCCTTGGGTCTGCTTCGGTCTTCCTTTCTTTCACTGGAACTGGGACCAGGATGGAACTTAACTCTGAACTTTCACAAAGTTCACGGTTCGGTTCCCCTTCCCTTTCCACCCCCGCTTCCGCTTGTTTTCCTTCCGGTCTTGTCTTGGTTTTGTCTCCACCTCCGTCGGGGTCAGTTTCGTTTCCGCCTCCGCCTGTTTTCTTTCCATTCTCATCTTGGTTTTGTCTTTGAATCTGCCTCCGCCTATTTTGTGTCTTTGTTCCAGTTTTTCTCATGGTTCTGTCTTCACCTCCGCCTCCGCCTGTTTTGTGTCTCTGTTCCTGTTTTGCTCGTGGCTCCGCCTCTGTCTATCTTTGGTTCCGCTTCCACCTGGTTTTGTGCATGATTTTCTTGCCTTAGGAACTCTAATGAATCAGCTTGGATTTTGATGATGTATTAAGCATTAATGGTGGCCCATTTAAATGCAAGTTGGATTGAGCTGGTGGTTGTTGTTGGGGCTAAGGGAGGAATAGGTGTACTTTGAAGATTTGGCGAGATCTATAGGTATAGTCGGGTGCTTTGCAGCTGCTGTCAAATAAAACCCATTCCTACACACAAGGTCGACGTGTTTGGTGGCCATTAATGGCAGGAAAACGTGACATGGTGGGGTCAAGCTGGTATGACTCAATCTGAGTCATTCATTTTCCCAGCTCAAATTCGATCGGTGGCTCGTGTTTTGGCTAATGTTTCGTGCGCGTTGTTTTTTGCACGGGTGAGGCATTAATGGTGGGTGTGGCTCGAGGGAATGTACCTACTTTTGTGTGATCCTAGATCAATTTGAAGGGGCTCTTGCTACATTTATTGATGAACGGTGAGTTATTGTTGGCTGTTGGGGCCGATTTGGTTGGTGGTCGAGCTTCTTTGTAACCCTAGCTCTTCTTCACGCGGGCATGTTTCTATAAGTATGGCCTTTGGCCTCATTTGTAAGGGTTCGTTCTCCCACTAGTTGATTGAGCAGACTAAGTCAGAAGACTTGTAAGCAATAGATTTAGCAATAGAGTAGCATGTTAGAAGATTAGAAGTTAGTTTTACATTTCAAGCAAGTGTTGTAAAAGACCAGAATTGTTGCTAATATGATGATTTAATACAAAGTGCAGACATTGTGTTATGATTGGTGCCTTCTTCGCATTGAATAATCTTGCATGGTTCTTGTCCTATCTTTTAAATCGCTTGGAAATGTTTGAATATATCTTAGGTTTAATTAGTAATGCTTGTGATTTAATGCTTGGAGTGTTGTAGAAATCCCTGGTTCATACTTTGGGCAGCTTCTTGATTATGAGAATGTTGTGCAAGGTCAATCTGTACTTGATACTCATGTGCTTAGTTCAATTGTAGATATTCATCCAGTTTTATTGAATGAATGCCTACAGTCTAAAAATCTTTAACACCTTAGAAGATTGCATTGTTTTCTGCAAGATTGCAGGTATAGCCTGGGTTGAACATAAATTATTTTAAGGGATTGGTCCATCCCAAGTACTTCATCATTTTCATGGTTAATCTTAGAAGTAATGTTAACATTAGGAATTTTGAAACCCTCATCTTTTGTTGTTTCTTTTATTATTTGGTTAGAACTAGAAATTTGAGCATCACCATATCTTAAAATCTGATGAGTTTAGAGCTTCCAGCATTTGTGTGTAAGACCCCTTGTGATTACCAACATTTTCACATTTTATCACTGAGTTTGTTCTACTGCATTGTCATGACCTGACACCCGAGAGACCTTGGGGTTATCTCTTTGTTCATAGGGATCAACCTTTCAAGAGAGATAGGATAACTTTTATTCTGTATGAGTTGTTGTTGTGCAGAAACACCAAACAACAAGACCTAGCCTCAGAATGAGAGCATGGGGAGGATCCCTCGAACTGAGCAATTGTTTTTTGATACTCTTGTAATGCATAACACAAATGTGAAAAAGAAGGATATTTCATTAGGAAAAATTTCTCCTGCCAAGATCTTTGCAGGTTCCCAATGAAAACCTTTTGGACATCCAAGTCATGCAAAGGATAAGAAATTTGTGAGAATAACACTTGATAACAAGCTATGAAATCAATTATATTTTCATGTTCTCCATGTTAGTCCATACGAGATTTGAGAAGGTCGTCTTCGGCCCGATGTTTGCCTGGATTTTTCTTAGGAACTAATTCACAAGCTAATAAAACAAAAAACTGGAGTTGTTAGGTGAGGAATAGTACCATTCAAGGGTTGTATCCTTAAGAGACCTAGGAAACAACTTAGCCATTAATGCATCATAGTGAAATAAATTTGTACACATGGAATTGAACGTGGAAACATGTGTTTTGTGGATCTCCCTTACCACCATATTTCTCAAACTTTGAAATCTTTATCCCTTGAGGATAGGAGTATTTAGAATTGCTATTGACAAAGTACTATGATGAAAGAAGGGTTGAAATATGGGTTGAGAGGTGGCCTAGGATAATTTCGCTAACTAGTTATGCATATGGCCCATGTCCGCAAGAAGGTGCTCAAAACATGATAAGATGATGAGATAGGACTAGTGGAACCACCACCAGAACCATCATGACTACCAAACCCACCAGCTCCCATTCTAGTAGAGGCCCCACTGCCCAAGCTAACATTGACCCTGGGATTATCGTTGGGAGGATTAGGAGTAGCAGAGCTAAATCCCAAAGGTACCTTGTTTACTTTGATGATGGGGGCGCTTCATGAGTGGAGATGGAAGGGCCTATTTTAGCCATGTTCAAAGATACCCTGGGAATTGAGATTTCTATATGTCTATCAGTGGTCTCAGGCCCAAGTACTCGGACAGTATTTAATCTAGGGTTGTATGATGGGAAATGAGTTTCCATTATGTTGATAAGGCCTTGGAGAAATTCCAAACCTGCTTGGTCCTTATCCAACATATGTCTTATCTCATTAACCACCCTAGCAGCCCTAGTCGTGATCTTTTCTTTCCCTAAATAGTTCCCAAATTCCAAAAGACTTTGATCTAGAGAAAGGAGTTGCTCTGTAGGAATTACGAGAGCTTCATCTTCCTCCACATATGAGGTCATAGGAGAAATGAGAGGTGTAGGAGCACACGTGGTTTCTCTAAAGAAATTTGTATCCGTTCTTGAAACTGCCTCATCAAAAGTAGTTGTGGTGACCTTCATAAAATCCATCTCTAAGTGCCACACGCTCCTTCTGACAATGTCCTCAGAGGTCATAGACTGAGTCATAAAGCTCATAAAGCTTTATGATGCACAAGTCTGTAACACACCTCAGATGTGAGAGACGAAGTCTCAAAACAAAGAAATGGATTCAAGAGGTTCGCATCAGGTTCACCAAAATGTATCAGAGGTGGACTGGCTGCTCCAGGACTCCAGGTCACGGGAGAGTCCTAGGCAACAAGCTTCCCTAATCTACCTCAAGTTTTCTAGGGAATTGAAAAGGTTAGGATGTTAAGGCTAAAAAGGAAGAGCAATCTAGGTGCTACTATCCTTTTACTAAATTGAATTATTCGTAGGGTCAGAAGAGTTAATTTTGAGGGTTCAATCTGTTTCCCAAACGGCTCACTATTTCAAGACAAAAGTGTAGATTACAGACTCTAGCATAGTGCGTTGGCGTCTCAGATGTGCACTAGCATCAGTACGAATAGAGGATCTTAGAAATAGACTGAAACACCAAAAAACCAACTAACTTCCTAACTATAAAGGTTTTATGCTATGCAAAATTCCAGAAAGATACAGAACTGACATATAACAAGGATGTTATATCTAAACTATGTTTGAATTGAAAAATAGGGTGAGAAAGCAATATCAAACTTCTTACAATTCGATTCTTCAAATATATCCACTTGAGAACACTTGCACACATGAAGACAAAAATGTTGGGGTTGTGTATAGAGGACTGCCTCAGTCAATCCCCCACTTTGGTGTGTTCACCTACACAAACATCCAGATAGCAACAAAGTATGGAAAATGATGTAGAAATAGAAAGGAAATATTGCTAAGAGAAATCACCAACAACAAGTATGTTACACAAATACACAAAGTGATGCAAAGAGAAATAGTAAAGGACAATACCACCTCCACAACTACGAGCACTCAAGGAAAGTAGTGGAAGGAGAGAGCTTGCAAGACCTCCAACAACAACGTTGTCACAAAAAATGGAGTGTAAGAGCCAAGAACCATCAGTTTGTAGCCACAAAAGAGTGATGTAGAGTCAAGAAGTATGAATGAATGAATAATTGAAGCATTTGAATGGAAAAAGGGAGGCAAAAGACTATTTTTCATCAGTCAAGGAAGCAAGGAATGTTACATTTCACATCATATGGAGAACATAATGCCTCTATGGATTCCAGGGATATGAATCATGTTAGGACATCCACATGGTGTGTAAACGTCCTTGATAGCCACCGACGCTAAAATGAGCTGCCAAATGGATGGAGAAAGGTGGAAAATGTGGAATTGCATCATCAAATTTTCAATTTCTAATGTAGGGGTGATGTTAATGGGGAATTTGCCTAGGGGTGAAAATTTGCTCCATTATAATATAATAGAATGTAAATAGTGAGTGGATTCGAATGGTTCTAAAGGATATAGACATATCAAAGAAGATATGTATTTCAAGAGTGTGAGGGATAGGTTTAAACTTAGAATTAAGGAATTTTAAAATGATTTATATTTTTAAAATATTGATAATTTATTATAATTAAAAAGGATTATGGTTTTATAGGTCAATAATTTATTTGAACATATATGTATAGAAATATTATTAATAAGCTATGGATATGGTGTCTTAAGTTCAGTATAGGTATAAATAAGGAGTTCTCAAAGAAATGTTAACTCTAGACAAGACTTAAAATATGAATATGAATTTATATGATCTAGGATTCAATAATGTCAATGAACAAATTTAAAAAACAAAATTAGCATAAAGGTCTTATAAAATCAAGTCTTATGACTTAAAGGTTAGGACAAGTGTATAATGCTAGGAATATGCAAGGAGAATTTTTGTGATTGATTAATATGAAATTTCAAAACATAAAGAAATTTTCAAAGATATGAAGGCTTGATCATTAGGCTCTTATACCAAATGTAGTGATACTTTTCTTTGAATATAAAATTGGATAATTTTAAAATATATATATGTATGAGTTGATTTTATATGGAAGCAAATTTATTAGTGTTATTAATTAAGTTTAAATATTATGAATTATATTTATTAATTAGATACAAATGCACAAAAATGCTAATTAATTTGGTTTAAGACTTAAGCACATTTTAAATGTCATCAATAATGCATAAATTGGCATTCAATATTATAAATATGATTAAAATAGAAGAAATAACATCTTTAAGGAATTTAATTAAACCAACTCCATCTCATTTATATAATTAAAAATATCTTGAAATTGAGTTCAATACTTGTCTAAACCATAGGTCTTGGAAAATCCACTCTCACCCTAGGAAGATATCAATGGTATTGGCTCTTACTATGGTACACTTGGAGGACCTATATGTAAAAACATATTTTGTCCCTACTCGCACAATTCCTTGGCTAGGACAATCCCACGTGTACTTTGTACCCTGAGTTGCACACACTCTATGTACCCCTTCTCCAATGTCCATAGCCACCAAACCACTTAGTCTTCCTTGAATGTTCCCCATGTCCCTTTCCAAGTCTTTCATAAAATTATTTATATAAGCCTTTAGGTTGGTTTCTAAACCATCACATCCTTTCACAAAAGTTTATTTTAATTAATATTTAATAAAAAATATTTTTTCCTCCCCTTTTAAAAGAGTTCATAAATATTTTTCATTAATCTCCATTTTATCCAAAGGATCATTTATCATTTATTTTTATCTCTTTTTTAGTGCTTAAATAACTACCTTTTCACTTTGGGGGAAAAGGTTCATGACACTTCTACACTAGGAAAACTCTAATTCCTTCCCTTGAGGCAATGAAAGTAAAAATAAACAATATCAAGGATAGAGCATGAAATCATTACCTCCTTGAGCTTATTAAAATCTTCTTGAGTTGTTTATCCAATAAAATATCCTTTCATCATGTTAGTTAAATGTGTTACTAGCTATGAAAATACCTTAACAAACATTCCATAGTGCAAATGCCAAAGAATCACCTTAGTTGTGTCAATGTGGTAGGAGAGACCAATCCAAAATGGCATGGATCTTCTAATGATCCACCTAGATGTTCTTTCCTCTAACGACATGGCCCAAGTGTAATTATTTTTTCACCCAAACTTGTATTGAATTCCTTTATAAATAGAGCATGTTTCTCTCATATCTCAAGGATTGAATATAGATGCTTCAAATGATCAGCCTATATCTTGTCATAAATCAATATTTCATTGAAGAATACCAAAATAAATTTCCTTAATTGATTGTTGAATGGTTAATACATGCATGTCTAGAAGGTAGAAAGTGCATTTTTTAAGTCAAAGGGCGTGACTAAGAATTCAAAATTCCCAAAATGGTATTTGAAGGTTTTCTTGTGTACATATGCATCCTCACCTATCCTTATCTCAAGTTTTTCATTGAAAAATAAATGGCTCCATGTAATTCATCGATTAGCTAGTCAATCCTAGTAATGGGGTGCCTATTTTTTATGATTTTATTTTTCAAAGCCCTATAATCAATACACATCACATGGTGCCAAAACAATTCTTCACAATGACCATGGATAAAGAAAATGGACTAGAATTGGGTCTAATGTGGCCTATCTCCAAGATTTATTTTATGACTATTTATATCTCCTTCTTTTACATCCTTGGGTGGCCACAAGGATTTTTCATGATTGGTTTAGAGTCAAGATCCAACTCTATATTATGTTGGAAACTTCTATCAATTAGTAGCCCTAAACTTAGATTTCTAAACACGCTAATATGATTATCCAAAATAATTTTTATGTCAATACAATAGGCATGTTGCTCCCTCATGGATGAATTTGTATGCAATACTAAGCATCTTGTTGCCCAAGCTACTTGTCCTTTGTAAAATTTCTTCTCCATTCTTTTAGTGGTGACTACCCTAGGTTATTTGTCATAGATTTCCCTAAGTACCATGTATTTCCCTTCATATTTTAACTTGAGTTCCATGGATTAGCAATTAATTGAGAACACGCCAAGGGAGTGCAACCATTGCACACCTAGCACCATGTTTGTTTCCCCTACACCTACAAACTAAAATTCATCACACCTTGTAAACTTCATTAGTTATATTGAACTGTCATATTATTTTTGTAAAAGGAATTCTTCAAATGTCTCATCTCTAACCCCTCTTTTGATTTTCATATTTCACCAATTAAATTTTGGGTACCCCCACTATCAATCAACATCACTATCTATTGTTTAAAAAACACTCAAACTCTTAATGGGTGATAGTTGGTTGCTCCCAAAATATCTACAAGTTTCACTCCATTTTTGTCTTTGCCCTCCCTCTTTTCATTTTCATGCTCTTTTATGGCTAGTTGTGGCTTTGGTTCTGTGAAGTATAAGTCAACATCTGATATTACCTCAATGTAATGTAATTAGCCTTTACCAAGGAATCTATGGTTTTGTTCCCATGGCTCTTTGTACGAAAAATATAGCTTCCTTCTTTTGTTTTCATTATTTGTATAGTCATATGTCTTTCCTGTTACAAGGGGTGGATGTGTAATCCTTTGTGGATGTGGATATGACCCTCCTTTAAATTAGAAATTTCCCTTATTTTGCATAGAGTTGGAGGCCCTGGTTTGAAGATGATATTTTCTTTTAATTACCAATGGTTCAAGTATTAAATATATTCTTATTGCCTCTCATAGGGAGAAAGGCATAAAATCCTAGACAATGATTTGAGTGGTTCAAATAAACCCTCAACATTTACATGAGGGTGACTCTTTTCTAAAAAATATAAGATACCATAATTGTAACTTGTTGTAATTTAGAGATATAAGACCCCACAAAGTGTTGTTGCCTGATTCTTGGGAATTCTCTCAAATATTCATCCTCATCTTTTTTTCTCAAAATGGTCTAGAATCCTCTAGCTAAAATGATCAAATGTCTACACAAGGTCATACCCTTAAGTGGATAACCTTTGTGCCACCAATAATAGGCAACACCTTCTAAGTTCAAGGTATAAAATTTGATGGCATCTCCTCTCCCATAGGGATGAAGGAGAATTAAGTCTATAAATTTTTAAACCAAGCTCATGTAGAGTTCTAGTTGCTACCATCAAATGTAGGGGTGCTCAAATTATTTTTTGTTGCTACTATCAAATATAGGGGCAATCAACTAACTTTATTCCAATTGCAATAATTTTTTTTGTGATTATTATCATTGGGGGTCATTTCGTTAGGGCTTCTCTTTCCATGGATTTCCACATAACTAACAAAATACATTATATTCCTAAAAGCTTCAAATTTTCCCTAGTATTCATTAAAAAACCTATCAAACTCTTCTATAGAAGGGAATTTAGGTCCTTTTTATTCCTTATCTCATTTTTGTAAGAGAATGGGTCTTGATAGATTTGGTATAGAGCTACCCACAAATCAATGATTTTCAAATGTATTCCCTTCACAATGAGAAATTCTATCTAACTAATATTTTTTAATTATTTCAATGTTTACAACATTTGTGCCATTAAGTATAGCAATTCATCTTGTCCTTAATGAATCCTAACCAAGGTTTAATGGAATAAGTTATTTTTCTTCATATATTAATGGGTTCTTTTATATTTTTCCTTCTAACATATTTCCTCCCTTATCTAGACCTAGTGAATGTAACTTCATATGCTCTCTTCCTTGATACCCAATTTCTCTCTCAATAGGAAGCATCAATAACTGGGTTTAACCTTCAGGCTAGAAAGATCAATGCTTTGAAACAACAATTATAAATATATTATAAAAGTACCCAAAATGTTGAGATACCCAAAATGCTACTGAAATCTCCCATACTTAAAATGTAATTATAACTTGCCCATGAGAAATCGAAGAGTTTTCATCCTCTAAACTCCTAGGAAAATAATGGGGTTTTTCCCACTAATCTTTAGAACCTAATATTTTTTCATGATATTTTCCAAGTGATTACAAATTCTCAACTCTACAATTTAGGGTTTGGTATGATTGGAAAAATGATGCAAAATTATGGAGTTGATTACCTTAAATAAGGCATGTAGGACTTGGCATGGTGTCTATGCATGTTGGAAGGTGTTTGGTATTTTCCCTCCAATTTTCCATGTTCAAATAAGGTTATTAATTGTTTTTCAAGACATGTGGCATGATAGGAAAAATCTCCTATTCAAATAGTAGGAATTTGTGGAAAGGCGTGCTTAAGAGTGGAGGTTAAACAAAAATGACTACCAAAAGGTCAGGATATAAAGGGTTCCATAGAAAAGGCATAAACATGGGATGCTCTAAAGGTATAGTGTTGGAACTATAGTAATTTTCATGCTATGTTGTGTCAAGGTGAAGGGTTTTGGGGATTTAGGAGTCAAAGTGCTATTCAACTTGTTTCCACTTCATAGACTAGGATTAAGATACCTAGAGATTTGATGTCAAGGGTTTGGGTCAAGTATGCAAGGATGTCAAGATGAAAATGGAAGTAAAGGTCCATACGCCTAGGAAGAAATAATAGTGGAAAAACATAGATAACTTCAGGGATACTTGATTTAAGAGGGAGCAAGGATCGAGATTAGGAGATACCAATGTTGGAGGGAGTAAGGATTGGGACTAGGGGATATCCAATGCTAGAGAGGGAAAGGATTGAGATTTGGATATGCCTAATATAAGAGGTGGCATGGATCAATATTAGGAGATACCCAATTTTGAAGAGAACAAATATTAGGATTACAACATATCCAATATTGAATGAGATCAAGGGTTGAGGATATCACATATTAACCACTAGTATAGTGAGGGGAAACATTGGAATCTACATGCACAAGAGTGATGAAGGAGCAATAATTATGGTTCAAATTCCAAGAATACATCATACCTTTAAGGTATGTCGAAAGATTTTTTTGGGGGATCCTATGATAAAGGAGAGGTTTGCACTCAATAATATTCAATACCTTGGGTATATGGTATCAAGAATACCAACTCCTTTGGTATAGTTGCAAGGTATGAAATGAAACTCTAAAATACCACAAGATAAAAGAGAGCAGGGTTACATGTTTGCAAGGAACAAAATCAAGGAAAGTTGTAAGAGGAAATTCCAAAGGCTCAAAACATTAGGATTTAGGGACTTGAAAAAAATGGAGAAGGGATGCTGACATTGGAAAGTTTAAAATTCCAACTAAGCTAACAAGGTGGGGGTTTGATAAAAATGGTTTACTAAGGTAAATGGCACCAGTAAAGGAAGCCCCTCGACCTATAAGAAACAAATGATTGATGGAATGGGGAAGCAAAGGTTGAAAGGAAGGTACGAAAGCACAAGGAAGCCTGCAACCCCCAAAAAAATAGAAAATGACTTAAACACTCTCATACTTATGTTGTGGGACATTATAGTGAATATGTATGCACAAATATTTAAACCACAAGATGGTACTAGAAAAATATTCCACATTCCTTCGATATATAACATTTTGAATTATCCTTCACCGAGTGGATTGGTGGTGCCTTGTTTTACAAATTTAATAATGGTAAAGGTGGTCCATTGCTTCATCTAAGGACTTTCACTACTACATTTTTTTCTTATTTTCACGAGAATAAATTACTCTCAAAATTATTTCCAACAATCTTAAGTGGTCATGCTTTTGCATTGTATTATTCACACTTCTATCACTTCTTTTGGGGAGGTGACTACTATTTTTGTGAAGAAATTTTATTACAATATTAAACCCAAGACATCTATCACACAAGTAATACAATGTAAGCAATAATAATATAAACCAATTCAAAATTATATCATGAGATTCCAAGTTTTTATTATTAATATGAGATCTACATTATGGGGTGCTAAGCTTCAACATATATTTATTGGTTTACATCCCTCACTAAAGGACATTTTTTTATGTGGTTTATTATGTGTGATTTATTAGAATATCCTCTTTCATACTATAATATTTCTAGGACTCTTTATTTTCCCATGAGTTAACATCATTGCCACATTCAAAAAATGGGATAATGAAGATATACATAATATATTCATGATGATCATATTGCACTTCCCAAACTAAAAGAAATAGAAAATTCACTACATTGAAAGAGCCTCCACATATGGTATTAAAATAACTTCTAAATGTAATCTCATTATCTTACCTCTTTTCAAATCAATGAATAGCTCTTACCTAGCACCACATAACTAAATAATTTTGTTACTATCATTGCATACATGGTCATTCTATAGATAGATACACTGCATTTAAACATTAATTTCAAGAACTTATAGGCAAAGGGAATATAAACATTAAGTATACTCATGGTCCCACCACTCCCTCACTTGATAAGGTTAATCATATGAAATTAAATCACGTTCATCAATGGATTGGTCTTGTACACAATAACACATCATAAGTTGAAGATACATTTGAAATAAAAAAGAAACCACCTAATACAACATCTACATCAACTCTTTCAAAGCATGCCTCACACTTGGCATCGCTACATCCAACTCTTGTTCGTGTGGATACTCTTCATAATGACATGGAAAGACCCATGGGAGGCATTAGTTTTGACAATGACATCTTCTTTATATATTGTAGACACACATGGTGGTTCATTGGTTCCATATCCTCACTATCCTTCTTATTCCTTGCCACATTTTTATGTTTTTGCTTTCCTTAATTGGCTTTAGGTTCTCATGTTCCTAGTTAGCATGTGGATGTTGTAAAGACACCTTAAGTGACACATGTTAAAACAAGTGAATTTGAACAAGTATCATTTTTTTCGTGTCACTTCTTCCTTTTTTTACATTATTTACACTTTGGCCCTTTGATTATATTGTGTTTGTTATGCAAAATTCTACTCATTTCACCTTCTATATTTGGATTTATGTTGTCGTTTCTCTACTTGGAGAACATCTTCCTTATGTCATTTTAATGTTTAGAACCTATACTCCCTCTTATGCCATGTTTTAGTATTTCACACTTGCTTATGTTTTCTTGCTCACTTCTATATACACCTAGTTTAGCTTTTATCATTGCTCATGTTTCATGTTCCCACTTTGGTTGTTCACTTGTTTCATGTTTACACATTTTTTATGGTCTATGCTACATAGTAGTGGTGTCTTCTATATTCCATGACTACTATATTTTTATGCTTATTTTTGGTATGACCTACAAATTTACAAGTATCTTATTCTTATCATGTCAACCTACTTATTACTTCATGCTTATCACTTTTTGTTATGATCTTGGCATGCCTATGATTACATGCTTATGTTATTGGACCTTACAATCTCTTATGATGTTTCATCTTATGATTACTCGTGTGAGACCCTTTTCATGACCTTGTCTTATACATCTCATTGATATTTGTATGATCCTTAACTTTCCTTTATTGTCATATTCATCTTTTTATTTTTCCTATAATGAGGGCAATCATCCTTACATGCACCTTCACACTCATATCCTATTTACCTAGGCTTACATTCTTATCTCTTCATTTTATTACACTTTGTATAGGCTTACATAATCCTTATCTAGCCTTAGGTCCATCCTTGCTCTATGACAATCACCTCCAATTTATGATCTCACATTATGGTACATCTTTAAATGATATATGTTTTTATTCCTTATTATTATTATTATTATTATTATTATTATTATTATTATTATAATATATCCTCTCCTTCACTTCCTCACATCTATTGGATGCAACCCATTTGAGGGGAGCATATTTTATCACTATCACTTTTCATGGTTGAGATTTAAAATAGTGACTTGCACTAAACATATATTGTTTCGATATTGCATGGAGATTCATCACATTACATGTCCACATTGTGCATAAATTTATTGCATTGCCACACCATTTAGATATTTATTGTATTACATAACCACATCATGTGAATACTTAGGGCATTGTTGAATCATGTGGAGTTTTGTTGCATGGTCACATCACATCAACCTAAAAATACATTAGTTCATTACACAGTATTTTTCATATCAATTTTTGTACAAGTAGAATTCAATGCCCCTCCTTTCTTCTCTTTATTTTTCATAGATAGTTATAGAAACTTGTAGTTTTTTCTTATGTTAATCATTTGGCATATATTAATCAGTGCATATTTTTCATTTTTCATAATTTTTGAAGGAGTGCTCATATCAAGGAGAGTAAAAGATGAGTTTGAGAATGATATGTTACCTTATATGAATCAATATCCTTTTGAGTGTTTGTATATTTAATTTTCATGCTAGTTGAGAATGAACATATACTTTGACATGCATATTCATATTATATCCACACACACATCAAGTGAGGGGAAAATTTAATGGTGAAATTATAAATACCCATATCAATTCTCATCTAGTTTTGTGCCCCTTGATGGAAAATCCTTAATGCAATAACATATTTAAAGTGGCTTACTCATGTGTTAATCTTGGCTCATTGATTGATCCCTACCCATCCCTATTTCAATCTCATTTTACTTATTCACATACATTAACTACTTGTTAGTTCTTATCCCATCCCTAGTTGCACATATTCCCACACATTTTCCCCACTTTGAGATTACCACCTTATAACTCTAGTTGATTTCCAAGCAACATGAGATTAACTTGGTTTGATTTTGATGAGAATGAGAATGACCCCTAAATTCAAATTTTGAATTTCCTATCCCTTTTTACTAGTCATTGTGGATTGACCAAACACATGTTTGTGTGACATATTTTTATTTCATGACATTTAAATACATTCAAAATGCACCTAGTTTAATCATGGTGGGTTGTTAGAGCACACTTTAATTCTACCTACATGTTTGTGAATGTTGTCTTCAATATTGATCATTTTTCTTAATTTTGTTTCTTTATCTATGCAAGCTCAAGGGAGTAGATCTCTTTTAGCATTCAACCATGATAGATTGACTCGTTATATATAGTTTCTCAAAACCTCATTCCTAGGTGGATAGACTTGAACAACTTTGTCTAGGCCAAGAAGATGAGAATATGGTGCCAAATATTGGGAGACATATTCTTATCTAGGTCAAGGGAGTCAGATGTTCTAGAAATTGCTCTATTTGGATATTGTATCTACTTCTTTTCTTTTAAATTTAGGAAAAAGAGAAGAAAGAGAAAGTGATAGAAATTGTTGAACAATGATTAAAGATTTTATCATGAGAATGAATTAAGTAATCAAATCTTTAATTAAGAATTTTCAATAGTTTTATTATTTGTAGGATGAAATTTTGGATCTAGATTTCTATTTTGTTTTATTCTAATTTCACCCCCCTTCACTCCCCACCTCCCACCCTAACCTGCCATAATGTTAGTTGAGCCCTATAGATTGTAAGGGGTTAGCCTAGTTTAGTTAGTGAATCCCAACCTAATTGAGTTAGCAATAAGTAGGGGCATATGAACCTCTTGAATGGATAATAAAAAATTTGTTATCCACCATTAAAGCTTTGATAGGGTTTGCATTCACCTTAAAGCCCTACTAGTTAATGGTATACACAACAATGAATGCATCCAAGCTTCTTTCTATTCTAGGATGAGAGGATATTATCCAAGAGGCAGAAATTCAATAGTTTTGGTTTCTAGTCCTACCCATACCCTTGCAAGGGATTTGACCTACAAAAAATTGATCACTTATCAAGTCAACGAACTCCTAAACAGTGTCTCTAAACACCACCTTAACTTATTCAAACATCTAGAAGGGAAAACCAAACAAATTTCTAAGCACACATTTTATCAGTTCATTCCCATATAGTAGATCAAGTTTGTAATAGCCAAGATCAAAACTTGCAACTCTAGGGCATGAGCTTCATTATTTTATGTGTCAATTTAGATTCTAAGACGATCATCAAATTGAAGCTAATAATTTTCTAGAGATAGTGAATAAATTCATAACATCGTCAACATTGTTCCTCCATCATCACTTTCAAAGCTTAGAACACTTAATCTCACTTAATTTGTGTATATTTATTGCAATTATTTGTCCCAATATTGATTATTCTAGGTTAATTTATGCTTAATTGATTGCATGTGTTTAATTAGCCTAGATTATTTATGTAGTGTGATTTTTTCCTCTACAAACATAGATCTATGGGTTAATGTTGTAATTGGAAAAATTAATCTCGTTTATATCTTTATTAACGTAAAGAAACAATCATATTTGGGTTGGAGGGCATTTTGTCATGTCAATATTTGAAGTTCACACATTTGAAGTTGTAATGCATCTAGCTATGACTTGAGTCTTATATAATTTCTATTCTACTAATTTGATATTCAAATCACTCTATTAAATGAGAAACCTGTGTGGAAGCTTTGGAGCTTGGGTACAAAGATCCATCAAATATGGCTTGCATCAATTTTGTCTTGTGACATTGCTAGTTCAACTTCTCTTTTGTTTCCCTTGTTTCTATTTCATGGTTTGCAAGGAGGTAGAATAATTATTCCAAGGGATTATGATTTAATAATTTAATAATATTGTTTTGAACACCCTATCTACCTAGCTTGCTCGATGTAGAAGCACACACTAGGAATGCAAATATAAGAAACTTATGGGATGTGATTTCATAGAATGTAACCATAGCTAGATATGCGAATTCCATCAACAAGTGTAAATCTAATCTTAATATATCTTTTCTAGATTCCTCTAAGCATGTACCAAATTGATTTTGTAATAGGGTAAGAAAATCCATTCAATAATCAAAAACATTTTTTCCATTTGTTGTAGCTATGATTGCAAGGACTATTTGTTATGCATAGAAGGGGCATGTTGAAAGAACCTTTGGGAGGTTAAAAAATCCCAATAACTAGGAGTCCAATCAACTATACAACTTGTGCTTGCATATTCTCAATGTTGAACAAGTATGGAACTTTGTACATAGCACATGGATTGTTTCAATTTGTGCCTTTATATTATATTATCTCTATTAGCACTTTGAGGCAACTTTACTAAGGAATAATAAATGGGAAAATTTTGATCTTTTCCTATATGGATCTATATCTTCTATTCTTTGTGATTTCTTACTATTAGACAAAGTGGTAGACAACAATAAATTAGAATACATAGTGAAATATAATTTAACACTGTAGGATTTCTCCTCTTACAAAACTCCTTTGTTTACATGTAAAAAAATTTAAAATTTAATTAATAACTAGCTATAGTCTCTTAATACTTATAATAAATTTATAAAACATGAATGATTTTAATGCTTGTTTCACACCATGATATTTCGTCAATGCTTTGAACAATGTATGGGTATACTACTAATATTTGTATGTGTACTCATTCGATGGGTAAAAGTAAAGACCTTGGTGAAAAAGTAATTTAAAATGAGGAAGAGTAGTTTAGTAGTCCCCACAAAGCATCAATCAATGTAATAACACCTCTAATAGATGGATATTCAGAAACTCTTCTAATTATGGTTGACTCTCTTCCACTTATGGGATAAAGTTTGAAAATGTCATATACTCATTGTATGTGTGTAATCAATTAAATAAATCCATCAAATATAAAAGCAATTCACAACTATGGATGTGAGAAAAACAAAGACATTTGATGTTTTTGGATTCATGTATGGTTGTTCTTGTTGTACCCAAACCAATTTTTTTGCTTCATTGAAGGCATTTTCCTTAAAATGGTTTAAACCTTATAAAATGATGTCAAAACATAGTTTTTGGGAAAATCAAGTATGGGATTTTAGTCAATTTGATGTCAGGAAGATACTAGGAAATTTTGAAAATTTTGAAAATTAGGGTTTTTGCACCCCTATTTTTAGGCAAAAAACCCTAAAAATTGAAACTTGTCAAAATTGACTAAAAATTGTTTTGATTAGATTATTTTGCTTCATGATCACAATGGTGAAGTTAGATTCAGTTAAAACTTAGTTTGAGTCTGGTGGGCAATTTTTGCTTTTTCAAGTGAAAAGTTAAGATCTTTGAGGTCAACAATGGTAGATGGCCAGGTGCCAAGAGTCGAAATCTAAGCTTGAAACGCTCTAGTAAAGATTCTATGGCGAGATATGTCCAATATGATGCTTCGTCTCGGAGGGGATTTTCGTTGAAGAGAAAAAGTTGAAATTTTTTCTAACTCTGGAGACAAAAGAGCACCTGTTAGCCAAGGGCGCCCTTGATTTCAGGGGCCCAAATCAACTTTCTGAGATTTGTCACTTCCAAGAGAACTTCTCTGAAATCCTGTCAACTTCGCGATGAGCTTACCAGCCAATCTGAAAGATTTGTCTAGCACCTGAAACTAGAGATTGAACATGAAATGAGGGAGGTAGCAAAAATGACTAACACTAGCAAAAAAGCGCCCCTGGAGGCCAGGGGTGCCCAGCTTTTTGAAGCACGGGATGGAGGTTTCTGATCAAATGACACCTATGATGTTTGTCTCAGACTTGATTTGGCTTCTCAACAAATCCAATAGCGGGTGAATCTGAGTTGTTGAATTGCCAGAATCATGAGTCAAACATAAGGTTTTATCATGGTCAAAAATGTCAAAAAATAGCAAAAGCGCCCCTAGCCCAAGATTTTCAAGTCCCAAATGTTGTCTTTTGGGTCATCTCAAATATTTATCTTGCCTATGTCGCTTCTAGCTTTTCGTTGCATACCTCAACCGGGTTAGAAGACTTGACAACAACTTGCAGTTGGAGATTAAGTGAATTTTTAGCCAGTTAAAAAATGGCTCTCTAGGAAGAAAAGCACCCTTGGAGGCCAGGGGCGCCCATGATTTTCAACTACCAAATGATGTTTTTAAGAAAAGTGCTCTCCAAGAGCTCTTGTTCAAAATTCAGCAAGCTCTACAGTGAGGCTGTCAGCCAGTTCTGAGGTTTCGCTCAATATCAGAGAATGCAAGATGAAGTAAGATCAAAATCACCTTCAAAATGATAAAATGCATTTAAAATTTCTAAAGCTAAAAGCGCCCTTGGAGGCTAGGGGTGCCCTGAATTTTGAAGCCTCGAATGTCAGAATTAGGGTTTGCAACCTCAAGGAGTTTCTTGTCAGCTTTGATCTTGCTCTTTAATGAAACTATCAGCCAATCTATTTGACATGTCAGTCAATCAAAATTAGTGATCGAACATGGGCTCCAATGACGTTTGCAAATTCAAATTTTCAAGAAATTGTTTGTTTGGAAAGTGACGCCTAAAGTCAAAGTTTGACTTTTGAACTCAAGAGCAAAGTGGCACCCTATAAAGGTGGAGGTTGTTAACTGAATTTAAATAATATTAAATCTTCAGTTAAAATTCTCAAGTCGACTTCAACTAGACTTGATTTTTGCTTGCAATTGGTCAATTTATTTTCGCATGTAAAGTTAATTAAAGAATGTAGAGGTGGCTCCCTAATTAGGGCTTATTTCTCAGTCAATTAACTGTGATGGAGGTCCAATCAGAAGCTAGCGCCAATTTTAAAGCAATTGCATGTATTTATGACGCCTTTCTTGATAAATTTTATTTATTAAGGCATAGGCGTCCATTATTTTTCATCACAAGTGAGCAAACATGTCTTTCTCGAGCAAATAAAGATCTGAAGGCGCTATAGGTGACAGATTTCAGTTTTCTTCGCAATGTCAGGTCCAGATTGTTCAAAAGATACATTTTCTAGACTTCATTTTCAAGTGCATGCAGACTTCATTAAATCCAATTCAAGCATAGGCGACTTTTTCAGAGACAAAATAACTTCTATTTCTATCTCTAAAATTCTTCTATTCTTGTCTTAGGTTTTCTCTCGCATGTCAAAGTAAATGGCAGAGTTTTTAGAATCAAATCATCTGGGTTCACATAATTCAACATCAGCAGTAAAACCCATGTCTTAGATTTTTTCGAGAAAATTGCCCTGCTACTTCACATTCTGAAGCACTGTGTTTTTTTTTGAAGATTCCTTTGCATGTGGGTCAAAAACTCATTTTTTTCCAAAAGCGAATCATCTAGGTTGGCTTAGAATTTCATTGCCTACAAAACCCATGTTTCAAATTTTCTCGAGAAAATTTGCCCCCAAAGCCCCTATAGCCACTGCAGTTCTCAACTGGAAATCCTTTGCATGCCTTGCTAAAACTCATGTTTTTGAATATTTGACAATCTGGGTTTACTTATAATTCAATTTTCTACAAAACCCATGTTTCAGAAAATTTCTAAATTTTTTTAACTTCAACCGACTATTTTTAGCCTATCTTAGAGCCATTTTTCAGCTTTTTCTTAAAGTTGTCCGAACATATCCGACTTTACACTCAAAAGTCCAAATTTTCAAAATTCAATTCAACCCAATAGATTATAAGGCCAAATTGGTCTTAGTTCATGACTTTTTGAAAACTGTTGACATAGACTTGGGTCACGTCTATCTAGTGGTCAAATTGAGCACGTTGGAAGGCATTGACAGCTCGACAGTCAAGAATCTCGATTGATCCGAATTGCTGGCAGTGGCATCTATTCCTATAGCAGTTGTTGATCTTGAGTTTTTGATTGCATGCATAAGGAATTATGACTCATCCACAAGACAAATTTGATCAACAAATGGGAGAGCCATTTGTAGCTTGAAGGCGAGAGACGTCGAGAAGTGCTTTGCTATTCCACCTCGCTTAGACAACTTTACCATATTCATGGAAGATTGTGTCAAGATATGGGAGGGAGACAAAGAAACATATCAAAGAAAAGTTGCTCAAAGATGGCTAAAAGAACAAAAGACCAACTTTTTGAAGAAGGTTGGGCATGGAGAGTTCATGGACGAGATTTCCATCCTGATTACTTTGCTCAACCAGGTTACAACAAGAGGAGGCGAAAGGCAATTTCAACTACGAAGCCGCTAGAGGTGATTTCTTTGCTGACTTCTACATCACGATCAAAATTTTGAGTGAAGCAAAGGAGCAAACCGATTGAAGGTGCTAGAGAATGATCAAGGATGGAGAGAAGGAGTTGAGCAAGCAATCTATCATCATGGATAGCATCAAAGTGCCAGAAGATGAGACAGTCAACGAGTTCTTAGAGGAGATGATGGAGCATGATGGCTTGGAGTAGACAGTCAGTTAGATTCTGCAGTCATTTCCAAGGATAGAGTCAGAAGCAGCAGTTAACTCGACATCAATCTTGAGTTCTCATTGCTAATTTTAAGCATGTTTATCTCATCCTCAAAGGTATCTTTGGAGGAGGTCATACTTTTAGTTAGGATCCAGTTAACTGATGTTAGTTATTGGTTAACTTTCATTGCAATAAGGACTTACATGTTGTACATGTCCATTTAGTTTTGTTTTGTTTCATTTAACTGATGGTAGCTTTTTAGTTAACTGTATAGTTTCATTTATTTAGGTTTAGCAATAAACTCTTGCATGCTTGCAAGACTCATGTTAACTCAAGGTGATTTTAGGGTTCCCTACACCTTTGAGTTCTATAAATAAGAGGACCCTTGCTCATTTGTAATTAACTTTTACATGATAGCATACATGCTAAGCCTACTTTGCATGTAGTATTGTTGTTTTTGTATGTGTTCACGAACTTTTCATTGTGATAGAGAGTTGTTGCGTTGCCGGCAATATTCCTATTCTCAATATTGGTTCACTTTGTACTTCGAACTTTTACTAGTAATAACAAATTGTTGAGCCACCTTATCGTGCAATGTTACTTGTAATGGTTCATCTTTGTTCAATATAATGTTGGTTGATTGTTTATTTGTGTGATAGGTCCTTTATACAATTTCTTGTCCTTGGTTATATTTGTGATTAATAATCTTGTTTCATATCTACACCTCAGATAGCGTATTTTACCTCGGGAATTTAGAGACGAAGATTATCATTTGATGTTGTTTCTAGTAATCTTGTTTACAACCTACACCTCAGATAGAGTATTTTACCTCCTTGGGAATCTTGTAATCGAGCTTGTTGTTTAGTGTTTGTTTCCAGTAACCTACTTTCAGCCTACACCTCGGATAGCGTATTTTACCTCCTTGGGAATCTTGGATACTAGTTTACCGTTTGTTGTCGTTCTCAATAACCTTTATTTCAGCCTACACCTTGGATAGAGTATTTTACCTCCTTGGGAATCTTGTTATAAAGTTTATCGTTTAAACATTCCTTGCTCCTAAGTCCTCATGTTTTGTTTCTCTTGAGGAAATAGGATAAATTAAAGCATTAAGTTAGTTGTAGTTAAGATCTGCAAAACTAGAGAAAAACCTTAGCTGCAATGTATTGGTTTTCTTAACCTTGTGCCCCTTCCAACTGAGTCAAAAAGATAGGATTTAGATCATTTACTTTTTCACGCATATCAGCAAAAGAGGGAGCTTCCCCTCCTAATTTGAAGATAAGTCATTATGCACTGTGCATAGTTGTTTGTTGCCAATACGCACTCCAAAGGTGTGAATTGTAACACCAACAGTTCTATATTGTTAAGTTAGTTGAAAATTACTACTTATCTCTTCCTTCACGTATTATGCAATTGGCTTTATTGATCTATTCAAATCGCACTTTGACAAAAAAAAAAATCTACTCATAGCCTTTAATTACAACATAAAAAACCAATACCTATCACACCTACTTGCAATCTAAATATGTTCATATTAAACCTATCAACATGCCCATAACATCTTCAAAAGTGATTGCTAGTTATGTATTTCCTTACTTCTTAACGTACATAAATATTATGGCCCATAGTTGGGATGTAACCAATAGGGTCATATTATGAGAGTTATCACCTATATGCTATCAATATATACTAGAGCAAATAAGGCAATTATGCATGTAATTATTTTTACATAAATGTTTTTGGTCACCCTTTTTAAATTTTAAGTGTAATGATAATGTTACATAGGATTCAAAGTATGGCACATCCTCACTTGAGTTACAATAGATATCCTAATTAGCTCTTCAATCTTCCAAATAGTTAGCTAAACACCAATGCAAATATTAAGTTGCACTAAATTATTACTCTTCTTCAATAGCTACATATTGACATAGAGAGACACTCCCTCCCTCTAGAGTTCTCCATTGTTATTTTTCAACTCATAAAACATCAAATCAATAAAAGAATTTGGTGTAGCTTTCTTCTCAAAGATTATCATATTCAAATTTTGAAGAACTTGAGGACTCCTTGTATTTTTTCATTTGTTGAATGTTTCAACTCATAAGAAACATTTTGCCTGAAGTAATATCACTCATTGATAATCTCAATTCCCAAATTAAAAAATGACACCTCAATCATCAATTCAATCAATTTTTTTTAATTAGAAAGATTCTTGCATTAAAAAATCAATTTGATGATTTTGAGAGTTATAGCAACACTTTTTATGCTAACAATTTTTTTCTCATTTTATATTGTGGAGATGAAAAGTGTATATTTAATATTTCTTTTTTATTTTGTAATTCCTATGGTGCCCTTATATATAAAGTATGATTTTTTCAATCTCTTAGAGAGTTAATTGTCCCCAAACCTATACCTTTATATCCAAGTAAAACACTTTCATTTTCGAGGCCTAGAGTTTCTTTTTATCTTGAATACTAGCACACCATACCCCTATCCTTCCAACAAGACTTCACATGTACATCCCCACATACAAAATTATCTTTTCTCACCCAAAAATTGTCTTTTCACACCCCACAACCTCTGATTCACCTCCGACACTCAAAACAACAAAGTCTACTTATAAAAAAACTGTTAACTAAGAAATAAACATTAGACAAAAAAAAAAAACACTTAAAACACACTTAAACATTTAAGACATCCAAAGGTACACCAGCTCACAAGCCAAAAATAAGCAAATACAACAAAATTTTCTTTGAAAACCCACCATTTTTATAACAGCCACAACTTACACCTTATATTATTCACAAATTAAAATTATAATCAAGGTGGATCCCAAATTGTACCAATTCAGTTATAGCTACACGCACAAGCAAATCTATATCAAAGCTTGCAAGTTTTCTATTAAAAATTAGAGGGACGCCAACTCGGCCATGTGAAACACCAATATTCTAGGCAAACACCAATATTCTAGGCAAACACCAACACAACGATACAAGACATCAACGCACAAAGAGAAAAAACTGCAACAATACAAACACCACCACATTTAACACCAGCATGCTCCCATCTCTAACACAGGCAGAACATAGAAATTTGATTCCACAACGCAAAGCCTCCTATTATCCTTTATCTATCAAAGCCCTCTTTAGCCATTCAAAACAGACAGTTTTACTCTTCCCCTCTTTTACTTTACGCATTTCTATTTATAATTTAATATCATCTTCACTTCATAGTTTCTTTCTATTTGGTCCCACAGAATTGTTTAGCTATTGATATAAAAATACAATTAAACCTATTCTGTTAACCACTTAATTGTTATTATTTTAATTTTAAATTCTAAAAGAACACGAACGCTTAAAGTAAATTAAAAACAAATAGTATCATCGTCTCGATAATATGATACAAGACCTTTTATGTGTGGGGCCTTCGAACAGTCTTGTCGGAGCTTGAAGTTTTCACCGACTTGTTTATTTCGACTTTTTTGAATGTTCTTGTACCACTCAAATATTGATCTTTCTATATGCAAAGTGAAGAGTAGTAAACATTTCTTGGGAATTTTATTTTTCAAGTCTACTCACCTAAGCCTTCTTTGATATGCCATATTACCTTATTAGGCCTCTTTCCACAAAAGAGGTCCAGGAGTTTCTTGATCTTTGCAACGTCTACTGATTTTGGAGAAATAATTGAATGGTACTGTCTCATTCATTCGTAAATATAAAAAGCTTTGCATATTGTTTAATTGTTACTCAGTACAAGTAAACATTTGTGCGGACTTATCCTCCAATTATGTTTAATATTGCCATTTGATGGTAGGGGTGGGCGGAAAAAACATGAAATTAAACTGACACGCTCCATTCGGGAATGTCTCGCTAAAAACGTGTATTGGACAAAAAATGCCTACAAACGTGTGCACAAACATAACAAATATTTAAGAAAGAAAACTATGACAGGCCTAAAGCAAGTGGAGGTAATCATCAAATCATGTCCTAATTGACATCCCCTGATGTTCATTGCAGCAAGGCACCACTAATGTGCAGTTCAACCAACTCTATCTCCATCAACTAAAGTTAATTGTATTTCTATATAAACTTAAATCAAATATAGTTCGACAAAGCAAAATTTATCTACCATTACTCTTAGCAGATCGTTGGTAATGATCTTAATCATCACTTAAACCAACCTCTACAAGATTGTTGGTTATGATCTTAATCATCACTTTAACCACCCCTTTACAAGATTGTCGATTAGGATCTTAGTTGTCACTTCCAGTGCCAGCATCCCTTATGAAACTGTTGCCTTATAATTTAACACCATCCATAACAAGATTAAACAAAGTTACCTTCATACCACATCCCAGCAGTCCAGATATATTGCTAAAATCCTGGGGAATCAGCTTATACCGTTATACCATTGATAGGTCATGGCATTCATCAATCTTCACCTTCAGACTTCAAAAATTTGTGTATCTCTCGAAATTTTCAACTCCTCGGAATATAATAGAGCATTGGTAACTATTACTATTAGTGTAATACTATAGAAGCAATTTTCCAGATGCAAGCACCTCAACTGCTTCAGAGTCCGCTGCAGTTATTCCTGGAAATAAGTGACTGTCAAAAAACTCTTTTGAGCTGACTTAAATCTGCCAATCAATCGGCATTAAACCCAATCGTTCCAAAACCTTGTTTGCTTGAGAAAAATGTCTGTCACACAAACAAGCAATTGTAAATGTGTAAGGCTTACAAAAGAAATAAACCTTCGCAAGAAAATAAGGTTGCATAGGTATTTAACCCACACCATCAGGCTGCGTTCTATTTCTAAATGCTTCCTACGCTATTGGAAATAAGCAAAATAGTGCTTGCAAGGAATGAAATGAACCTGCACTGGAAGAACCCTCTGTGGGCAGAAAGTCCAGAGGGATGCGCTGCTTTTAATATATGGTGTTTGTTTGTATCAATTATCCTTGCAAAAAGAAAAAGCACTTCAAAATGAGAATTATAAGATGTGCACGTGAGCTGAGCCAAGAAAATCAGACTGCATGACATTCTCAAGGAAATAAAATAGAATAAAGTAAACCGTACCTTATTTTCTCTTGAGCTGAGTTTCCCCACAGAATAAAGATAACATCAGATCTTTTCAAAGAAATTGCACGAATTACAGCATCAGTAAAAACCTCCCAACCTCTTTTGGCATGTGAGTTTGCTTGATGTGCTCGCACTAAGAGACAAAATTACCACAGTTAGGTACCACAACTCCTTAATGCCAGCAGAATTCTACAAGGTAGCCCAAACGTACTTCAAATCATCAGACATCTATAGTTATAAACTTTTGCCGTTTCCTATGATCATATTGTTCATTTTGCTTTTCTGCTATGCTATGCAACAGTTTATAATTGATCAATATAGCTTAGAATTCAAAAATGCATTCCTAATGTGCTTTCAAAGAGCTCCGGTTGTCTCTTTTATGCACAAAGCAGTATTTATGGCTTGAAAGATTCAATAAAGAAAAAATTAAGGAAAAAGGTTGAAAATAGACAGATACTGATCAGCACATCATGAGATACTGATCAGCACATCATGAGAGTCCCACTCTTTCCATGCTATAATGGCAACGCCTTCTTTACCTGTAATTCCATTCTAGTTATCCCATTCGAAGGTAAATCCCCAAGTCTAGATGCTGAATCCTTTTCTGCTAAATATCAATAAAAGACCCCTAAAGATGAGGTCTGAAAGACCTGATGTAATCTGGAATGCAAACTAGGAAAAAGAAATTTTGGAAGATGAGACAAAACTTTGTAGCATTAGTTGGGCCAATCATATTAAAATAATTAGATATTAGCAAGTTTGAACAAGCTCTCCAATCTTGTTGCATATGTTATCAGACATTTGAATCAAATATTTTTTTATGCAAAATGTGCATTCATTTTTACCATTATATATACCTCAGTATACCATACTTTTATGGATATAAGACAAAAACAAAGTATCATTAATTGAAACAGCTGACACAACCCTGTGCAATGTAGCACAGAAAACAAACATAAAGATAAAGATAAAAAAATTCTGGAAAATAAGTCCAAAATCCTAATGGAACAATGGGAGAGGAAATTAAAGGATTGAACTACTAACAGGAAAACTACTCAAAAGGATAATTCATGGCAAGCTCAGACAAATACAAATCCAATCAAGGAACATTCAGAACAACATGAACCAAAAAAGGATTGGATATTAGCAGGTTTGGACAAGCTTTACAATATTGTTGCATATGTTATCAGACATTTGAATCAAATATTTTTTTATCCAAAATGTGCATTCATTTTTACCATTAGATATACTTCAGTATACCATACTTTTATGGATATAAGACAAAAACAAAGTATCATTAATTGAAACAGCTGACACAACCCTGCGCAATATAGCACAAAAAACAAACCTAAAGATAAAGATAAACAAATTCTGGAAAATAAGTCCAAAATCCTAATGGAACAATGGGAGAGGAAATCAAAGGATTGAACTATTAACAGGAAAACTACTCAGAAGGATAATTCATGGCAAGCTCAGACAAATACAAATCCAATCAAGGAACATTCAGAACAACATGAACAAAAAAAGGATTGGATATTAGCAAGTTTGGACAAGCTTTCCAGTTGCCTTGTTGCATATGTTAAAATACATTTGAATTGAATATTCTGAACCAGAGAGGGAAAAGGAGGGAATAATGAGTAGGAGCTCCGGTCAGGAAGATGAAAAATCATCCTCCTTTTTCTCCCTCTTGCTGCTACTTGATGTTCTTGGTTCCCTTAGTGTTCTTTGTTTGATTGCTTTCTTAGTAAGGTGTTTGGTTGGCTTCTTCTTCATGGTCCTTCGGTGGTCTTTTTATTTTTTATTTTTTATTTTTTTCATTCTATCAGTCCCTGCCCACAGAGAATTGTGTTAGCATGTGAATGCAGCAGCTTGTGGGCATTTAGTCCAAAGAGAAGTGATGAATGGGATTTTCCTAAGAGATTTGAACTGCCCATGGCAGTAAAGAGGTGTCATCCAAGGGAGCTAAAACTTTTAAGCATGCCTTAGCAATGAAAGAATACATGTTTTGGCAGGAGCTGAGTTTGAGGTTGCAGAGAACTGCCTAGGGTTCACCCAAGCAGATTGTGAAGCAAATGGCAGGCATAGGGAGACCCTTTCGGTGTTATCCACAACCCCTAATGTTGCTATGCAATCTGTTTTAGAGAATGAAGAAAAAAAGTTTAAAATGTTGTAATTTTCTTGTTTGCCTTTCTCCAGATGCTCTTCCTTCTAGAAAACTTTTTGATGATAGGATTGCTGCAGTTTGGAGTGAAAAACAATGCATTTACATCTCTTTTTATAGAATGTTGCTTAAGGGTTTATTCTTCGTGTGCTTTAAGAATTGAAACATGCAGAAAGGGTTATTTCACTTATTGCTAAGGATTTTGAAATGTGGACCAGTCCATGTTTAGAGCCTTTCCTTGAGACCCTGTGATGACTCTTGACAATGTTATAATGCAGATTTCTCCTAGATTACTGCTGTTCCTCCACATGTTTGGTTTCTGCTTCCTTGTGTTCTAAAATCTTAGGTGAAGTTATTAAAGTTGAATACATGAGATCTTCCTTGCATCATATGAATGATAGTGTGCTGATTTCTTCAAAACCTGCTACTTGCTTCCCTAGCTCTCTTTCCTTTCAGCTGCATGGGTCTGTTTTTACTCATAAAATTATTGATCTGGGTGGGTTGAATTCTTGTTTCCTTTGTTAAAATGGACATGTCAAAAGATACCAGGGGTTCTAACCACTTTGGGGTGAATAATGAATATAGATATAGATTTAACAAGAATGATTTGAAGTCCATTATTCAGGAAGCCATGGTTTCTTTTACCAAGATGGGTATGAGATTAGTCCTGCTGACAATGGAGTTCTGGCTATCAATCTCTCTCTGGTTAAAATGCCTTCCCCTGAGGGTGCCCCTCCTTCCCAACCCTCAATTCCTAAGGTGCTTGTTGAAGCAGTGAAGAGAGGCCTGGACTATTCTGATAAGTGTACTTCTCCCTCTATTGAGAATCCTATTTCCATGCCTTCCATTTTGAATCAGAAGCTGGAGACTGATTCTGTTGTGGTTTCTTCTGGTCCCAGGAGTATTAAGGAATCCCTTGTAGGTTCTTCAACTAAGAGAAAAAGTTTCATTTTAATCTAATGCTAATTTCTCTGGGGGACCTAATATTGTGGTTTATGATAGAAAAGATCTTAATGATGACAGGAGCATGATTAGATGGGTAATTTAGATGAAGGTCAACATGGGTTTAACAGTGATATTAAAGGGCACGATTCTGAAGATCCTGTGCTTCCCTGTTGTTTTCAAAGATTGTGTAATGTGGGGAGGTTTCAACCTCTAATCCCTAAGTTTCTAAAAAAAATTGTTCTTTTCCTATGGATGAAAATTATTAGTTGGAATATAGGGCTTGAAGCCCATGACAGAACCCAAATCTGGAATGGTATTCTTCTTCTGCAAGAAATCTAGTCTATAGTTTTTGGCTTGGATTGTGCTCGAGGTTATATGGTCTAGTTCCATCTGTTTTTCAGCCAAGCGTGGAAAAGGTAAGGGGGGAGCTACCATCTTGCTTAATTCCCTTTAGGCTTCCTTTTTACGGAGTCTTGTATTTCTCCTTGCAATACAGCTGTGTGGACTGTTATTTCTCTGCAAGGTAAGGTTTTTGGTATTTGTTCAATCTAAACTCCTAATGACTATAGGGAAAGAGCCAATATATAGAATTGGTTGGCTACTCATCTTAAAAATGTCCCGTGGATTTTGGGTGTGGATTTCAATATGGTTGAATGTCGAGAGGACAAACTGGACAGGGTGGAAAGGAAATAAGCAATTATTTTGGTCTAAGTTCAGAAGGAAGAGGAATGTTTCTGACCCTCCTTTTGGGTGCAAGGCTGACAGTAAACGTGTTTGGTTTGCTTGAAATAACTTTCAGAAGGGAACCAAAAAGACTTTTCTCTAGATTAGACCATTATTCTTGATAGAAATTTCTTTGGGGTGCCCCCTATGTCAGATATCAACATGGTTAAAATTTTGCCTAATACTTTGATCACGATCCAATTGAACTGGAGTTTTTATCTCCTGTCCCCAATCTCCTCCAGCCTTCAAATATCTTTTCAAAATGAATGTCTCTCGCTTGAAAGATTCTTCCTATTGGTCAAAATATGAAAGTTAATTTTTTGTATGTATCATGCGGTTCCAAGATTTCCAAATGGAATTGTGTTATTGAAGCTGCACAAAAATTCCTCAGGATTTTCGGCAAAGATAAAGCTAGATGGAGGGCTGCAAGTGGCAAGAGGATCTAATTGTTATTGAGAGCCAATTGCAAGAGCTTTCGTTCAACAAGGGCTTGCAAAAGGAGGCCATGGTGGTGAAGCACAATTTGAGGTGTGATCAGACACATGAAGGGAGAGGTGCTGTGTTGAGGTCTAGGCTGACTTGGTTAAGGTCGGGCAACAAAGGTACTAATTACTTCTTCAAATTTGTGAAGTTCAAACAAGCCTGGGAAAAGATTTATGTTATTGATGTGCAACGAGTGTTGGTTGAGTCCAAAATTAGAAATACCTTCTAGTATTTTTACAAGGATTTACTCACCTTCGATGGCATGGAAGGGATGTTCTCACAGCTCGTAGCACACTGTTGCCAAGGTAATTCCATGCAAACTAAGTAGCAATTCAGCTAGGCAGATGGACGAGGATATTTCATTGGATGAATCTTCAAGGCTATTGGCTTTTTAAGTAATGAGAAAGCTCCTATGTGTGATTGCATTCTAGCTGAGTTCTATACAGCTGATAAAGATTGGATCAGCCCTTTGTTTCAAAGGGCATACAAAGATGCAGTTGTTGCTGGTTCATTGGTGTTGATATTAATCGGAGTTTGATCGAGATTCTCCCTAAAGATGGTGACCCTACATAGATTAAGAATTGGAGATCCATTATTCTTTTGAATGTTTCAAACAAGATCTTTGCTAAGGTCTTGGCTACGATAGTTAAAAAAGTTCTATCCCATGTTAACTCCATTTCACAAACATGCATTTTTGAAGGGAGAAATATCCAGACTATTTTTTTACTAGCTGGGAAGGGATGCATCGTGCTAAAGCTTCTAGGAAAATGCTTGCATGGCTCTTCTTTAACAAAAAAGCATATGACACAATTCAATGGCAGGTTAAATTATCAGTTCAAGTGTTCTGGGGTTTTGAGAATTTTTTTGTAGATTTGTTGAAGTTTTGTTCAAAGATTCCTTTGCGCAAGTAAACATTAATAATGAGCTTTCTTCCCCTTTTCCCTTACAAAGTGTAATCACTAATGTCCTTGACAAATAATAATGCAATAAATTTGGCTATTTAAATTTCTAGCTTAAATATCTAACTAGAACCTTCAAAGACCCTAGATTAAATTAACGTTTATGCAGCAGCTCTAATAACTTAGTATTATTCTTCAGACTTCATTATCAGGCCCTAAAAGGAAAACCCTAATTTGTTCTACCTGAATCTGGCAAACCCACAAATTTCGGATTCATTCTTGCATTTACATAGATAGCCCAAATCACAAATCAGATCCACAATAGAAGACAAACTGCAAACTATATTTATATAAACAGGTTGGAAATGCTTTACAGAACACTGTTACCACAATAATAAAAGACTAAATTCAACAGTTGCAATAATAACAAACCTGCAGCTGCACAGCCACAACAAAATACTGAGGATACACGGTTACAGAGAACCAGATAACAAATCATCTATTATATTAAACAGGACTGTACAATGTTACAATACTCTGCTACAATAGCTATGGCAAACTGAAACACAAATGCTTACATCCTCAACACTATAAGTGTTGTGCTAACTCAATATCACCAATATCAGCCACCATTAAAGCTCGGATGCGACCTATGTGTGAGACCACTCCTTCCATTGAAGGGTTTTCATCCTTCAACACAAGATCTACTGGGGTTTCGTCCTTTGATCTCCATAGACCCTTAGATTTTCATCCTCAAATCTAGATGCCTAAACAACTAATGTTCTATGCAATTTCTTATTGGGGGCGTTTGTCGATTTGTTCATTATTATCTCTTGATCTAGTCTCTACAATCTTAAATACCCAGGAAGAGCATCAAAAAATACAAAATGGTCTCTATCCTTGGCTTGGTATGCAGAAATGTCTTCCCATACCTATGAGCACTATTTCCCTTTGCATCGAGCCAAAAATGGTGTCCTATGCAAAAACAGGCTTGGAAGGTGCAAAGGAGGGTTTCCTACAACCTGCACTTGTCCTCAACAAGTACAGCAAGGAGCTCCTTTGGGTTTGAAACCCTAACTACCACATTAATGGCAGTTGAATTCATCTTCTTTGTGTGCATCAATGGAGGTACACATGGATCCATGTCCTTATTACATAATGTTCTTGTGTCGTGGGAAATCTTTCTAGAAGACACATCATCACTCTGAGCATTAATGGAACTCTGATCGTATAGGGAGGTTGGTGAAGGTGAATAGTCGAAAGAGGCAAGACAGTCGAAGTTCAAAGGTGAGGCATGCCAATGTGGGTTAAGTCCAACTTCCTAACAAAGGTTTGTGAAGGAGAGAGGTTTTGGCAAAGAGTTAAGGTGGTATGGGAAACTCGGAAGCCCCGATGGAAGACAGAATGAAGCCCTGATGGATAGGGAACTCCGATACCTTGACAAAGCTAGAAGAGAAAGCAAACTTGAGAGAAAGGTTGTATCAAGAAAGGAAACTCCACAACACCAACAACTTACACAAACTTAGCAAACTGGCCATGCCTTCATACTTAAAAAAATTTGGGATCTTGAGCAGATGCATGGGGAATGAAAGGGAAGAATTGTACACAATTTTGGATCAAGGGAGATGCTTGAGTTTGGAAATGAGCATTTTCGACTACAACATAGATTATAGAAAAAGGGGACATGACACAAAGATCCATTAGACAAGGTTGCCTTTGGCCCCCATCCTCTTTGTTTTGATTAAAGCAAGCTGGTTTTGAAGGGAACATAAACCTAAACATCAACAGTTACAATATCAAAACAGCAACAAAACAAACACATAAAGCAAGGCCATTGCACAAACCAGCCCAAAGAGGTCACAAAACTCAACCCTTGAACAACAAACACAACAACCGACAAAAAAGAAGAAAAAAGCCCACCAAAACCCACAGGAACAATAAAGGACAAGTTCGTTACAGCTAGTGCAAGGCTTTAGTTGCCTCCAATTCCTCACACATAAACTAAACTTCCTTGATGCTTATCTCGTCCTTCCCTTTTTTAGCTTTACTTGTATTATCACTAGTTGGGTATTTGGACACTTTTGGCCTTTCATGAACCTCCCCCTTAGCATTGCCTTTTGCACTCTACAAGTTTTCCTCCAAAAATTTCAAATTTTCAATACTTGAATTGATAGATGCTTTACTTGAATCCACCACCTTTTTCAATTTATCCTTAACATTCTTTATGTCCTCTTCTAGCTTCCAAATCTTAACATTTTGTTTCTCGTTTTCCACTTTCAAGAGGTTTATTTCCTACGTAGCTTCCCAATGTTTCAAGGTCAGTTTATCTTCTTCTTCAGGTATAAGCACCTTTTACTCATATTTTTAGCCCAAAATGGGCATTCTCAAATTAAACCTATGGATTTCCATAAAAAAACATTTAGAAAGTAAATAGATATGTTTTGTTTCCTTGACCAATTCTGCCAACTGTTCCACAATCTTGTTGATGACTTTAATAACACCTTCCAACAACTCTTCTTCACACAATTGGACTTGATTTTCCTCTTGGGAATGGGGGCAAGGGCTAAGGATTCTAGGAAACCTTGCCCTCGAGACTATCTCAGCCCACATTTTAGCTTTGCCTTTGCTATTCCTAAGATTTCTCTCCTTGTTGTCTTCCTCAATATCTTTGTCCACATCCTCTTCCATTTGCACCTCATCATCATCCTAATTGGTATTGGCATCCTCAAAATCACTCCAAGTGAATCTCTCTTCACCACTTTCCTCTTCCTCCTTCGAGGAAGACTCGATAATTTTATTCCTTTTCTTTAAAGAAATACCCTTCTTCATAGAGGGGTTGGAGTGTCTATAATAATTCAAGATTAACAAAATTAACCAAACATGTGTTGGGTAGGACCCACCCCCCTCACATATTCTTTAACAGCAACCTCTAAAGAGGATAAGAGGAAGAAGGCTAGGTATATGATGTTGTGGGAATGGAAGTGATTTAATAGGGCAAAATGGTATGAGAACACAATAGTAAACTGACACTCCAACATAATGTACTTTATAATCACAATGTCCACCTCATTCTAAGGTTTTTTAACTGAATTGATAGCATATCCAAACTAATAATGTTTAGGGACTCACCTTTCTTAAGAAAAATACTTTTTGCTTTGTCGCCCATTTTACAATACTTAAAAATCTTCAAGCCTTCAATCTTGAGACCAATAGTCACCACTAAAACTTCTTCAATGATTGTCAAATCCATTCCCCATATTTTTACTTTCATGTTAGACTACTTGCTAGTAAAATTGATTGCCAAAGTTATGTCATACTCATTTAATCTCTCAAGAAATGGGGTGAGGCCACCAACCTCCAAGATGCACCAAATAGTAGGATTAGCTTTCAATTTTTCACAATAAATGAGCTCCACCCCATTACAATCCCCACCCATATTTGCAACTAAATTTGCTACCCTCAAACTAACCAATTGGGTGAAAAGAGCAATCACAAAGAACTGCTTTGAGTCGAGAAAGCTCCAACATTTGGTAGAATCAAGGTGGAGGTAAACACTCCCAAATAATCTAACTCCTTTACATTCCATCATGACAAAATAAAGGCAGCCCACCTCAACACCAATAATGATTGTCTAGTCACCAAGTATAATCATCATAACTTAAACTTTGGTGGTGTTAATGTCTTGATTGGCAAGTAACCTTGCTTGAAGTGAATATCCCTACCTAACCATTTTTTGGTCCCCTTCATGATGACACCATGATTAGCCATTAAATCAATGACTCCATTGGCTTCACAAAAAGAATGTTGAACCATAACTTGATTTAAGGAGTAAATTTTGAGAGAATCCTATATCAAACAACTAATAGTCTAGCTAGGTTCAACCTTTTTACTTAAACAATGTATAATATTGTTAGTCACCTTCAATAGTGTAATTTTGGATATGCATTTCCTTGACCAATGTCAACCCGCTGAAAGCCACCACAACCTCCGCAAAGTGATTGGTTTGCACCCCAAGATTGATTGCATAAGCACCCCTTATGATACCTTTGAAATCATAACAACCCCTTCCCCCACCCTCCAAGGGCCAAGATTCCCCTTGGAAGCCCCATCAAAGTTCAACTTAAACCAATTAGGAGGGGGAGGAACCCATTTAACACTCTTCTTATCCTTTTTAATGCTTTCGGGGGAATTGAAATATCACACTTTAAGTCCCATAAGGAAGTTATTTTTAAATCAAACTCAAAAATAGGAAGCTTACCATACCCCAAAGACTTAGAAGGCAGAGCCACATTAAAACTCTCTTTTATAGCAAAGCAAATGTGAAAGACCAATCTAACCCAACTAGTCTTCTTCTCTCTGAAAATTTTGTTGTTTCACTCCTTCCAAAGCCCCCCAAAACAATGAGGAAGGGCAAGATGCCAAAGCAGAGATGAAGGGTTAGAGAAAGGAGCAACACAAGATTGGACCATCTCCAACCCTAAAGAGGGGAAGACCCAAGAAACAGATTCTTTTCCTTCGTAGAGAAGATGCAACCCCTAAAAAAACGAGAAGATGACTTCGCATTAGAAAAACATAAAACACGCCTATTAGGAAATGCAAAACGCCTTTTAAACAAGTTATTGATGGTTAAAATTTTACCTTGAACTGCCACCCACAAAAAGGAGTTAATTCTAGGAATGAGATTAGGCTGCCACAAAGAGGACTAAAAGGGAAAAGACTAGAAAGATTCAATCAAATCAAATAGGACGAAACAAAGAAGCAGCCAAAAGGGGAAGGAGCCCAAACCAGGGAATCTTCCACCTCACCTTGAGTGCTATGGACAGCAGCTAAAAGAAAATTCAACTTAGGAATAAAAGGCAAAGCCTCCATAGACAAGGGAAAATCATTAAATAGAATCCATTGCTTCCTTTGGCTAGAAACCACAACATAATCTCTAACAAACTCTCCAACAAGCTGTTTACAGTCCCTAAGGAGAGGGCATAAGTCCTTAGAAGCCAAAGGCTTATCAAAGATCCAAATATCCTCCCAGACCCTGATATCTTTTCCATTGCCCAACTTCCATTTTAATCCTTTCCTTAAGATGTCCCTAGTGAAGCAAATATTTCTCCTGACATTCAAACCAAAAGGTAGATCATTGCTACATAAAATTCGTTTTAGCCCTTCTTTAGCATATTTTTGTTAAAAATTATCTTCCAACCTTTTTTCTCCAACAAAAGCTTCCAAGCAAATTTGGCATTAAGAACCATATTAAACAACTTAACCTTTCAAATTCCAACACCCCCTGATTTTTTAGGTTGACAAGCTTGGTCCCAACTCACAAACAAAATGTGGTTATTCTCTTTTGTTTCTGACCCTCTTTGTTATTGCAAATGAATCTATTCATTATTTGTTAAGAGATTGTTATTTGGGACCACCTGTGAAAGGGTTGGCACTTCTAAATGACAAGTCCCTGTTGGAATTTTGATTTGCTAATGATACCTCTCTTTTTTCTTGTTGTGGGGAAGGATAATTTTGATAAATTGCACATCAGGTTAGTTGTTTATTGTCTTGCTATTGGTTCTAAGATTGCCCTGCATAAGTCCTCTATTTTGAGTTAATGTGATTTCTCTCCAAAGTGGATTGTTGATAAGGGGTGGTCCCTCAAAAATGATTAAATATCTTGGAATTCCCTTCGCTTTGCTTCCTTCTTTCAAGAAGATGTGGGGGTCAGTGATGAGTAAGATTACTAGAAAAGGCTCTAATGGAAAGGGCATCTTCTCTTCTTGTTAGAGGATTTCAACTTTGTCAGAAGATTTTGTTATACACAACCTATTATTCCTCATGTTGGCTAATCCATTCCTCTCACATGAATCAATTGAATAAGATTAACAAAATTTTCTTGTGGTCTAATGGAAAGGGCTCTTAAAAGGCATACAATTGCCTAGGAGGTGTGTGTTAAGCATAAAGGGGGTGTGCAGGGATTTTATTTAGTTGTGAATTGGGTCTTTAGCGCTTTCATGGGGAGGAGCATAGGAACATTCTAATCAAAAGTAATTTGTTGATCAATACACATAAAGGGAGGCTCTTATGGAGTGAACTTCACATGGAGCATCTTTTTTGGCTCCTTCAAGATCAATCTTGGCAGTTCCCCTATTTTTGGTTCAGTTTGGAAGGCATGGGATTTGGCTAGAAGGTTTCTTAAAGGCCATGATGCATACTCTACCGTCCGCAGGTCTTTTCATGATTTTAGATCTATTTGGTGGAATTTATGGTGCAAGGATAAACCCTTGCTTGTATCAAAAGGTATTCTGCTAAGAGTTGGTTCTCCAGAGAACCTAAAAACTTTGAGCATATTTATGGGCTGGAGGAAGTACTCTCTTGGGAGCACCTCAGAGATAGGTACTGCTTGCCTAAGGGTTAGAAAAGAACTTATTCTTTTGTTCGGAGAGTTGTAGGTTCTTGCTTCACTATGAGGTGTTTTGATTCAAATAAAGACATGTGGCAAGATGTTGGTGGATTGCTGACTGCAAAATGTTAGTTGCTTCTTCTAGATATATTTATCCTCTATCGTCCTTTTCCAATGATCTGTTTTGCAAGCTTAATTCTCTGTGGGGGTTGACTGATTCTATTGATCATTGGTCTAGCAGGCTTTAAGCGATTTGGTTTTTGTTATCTTGAGCCTATGAAATCCTTTAGACGGTTAGCAGTTTATCAGCAGTTGGTGGTTCTAACTGCAAGTTTTCTCATGCTAATGTTTGTTTCATTTCTCTTGTTTTAGAGTCTATTCTTCATCTAATCTTTGTCTGTCCGTATCTTAAATTGGTTTGGAGTTGTTTCCTTCCAACTTGTATCACTATTCTAAAAAATTCATTATTGGTTGGTGAGATATTTTATTCGACTCAATTTCTTATGATGTCAATTTTTCCCAATTTCATCATAAACTTTGGTTGATTTTCTCCTCTGACATTCTTTGGTTCATGTAGTTTGCAAGAAATAAAAGGATTTTCCAAGGTGACAGAAGGGATCTCATTGACTTATCAAGAGAAGTCACATTTTCTTTGGTTTCACTCTCCATATAGGAATGAGTCATGATGAAGTTACAAAGTTTGCAGCTGAAGGTTCCCCTTTTTCTTCTGAGCTCAAGGATAAGGATGTTCATGTTCTGGACTGGGTCAATGATTCCTGAATCCTGATTATCCTAACATAAAATATGGTGCAGATGGTTGGCCTATACAGACGAGAGTTGAAGCAGGCAGCCCTACTGATACTTCCACATGTAGTACAGATAAGGATGATTAAGAGGTGTTTTCCCCTTATCCTCCAGATCCTACAATAATTTTTCTAGATTGATTTTTACTGGAGTGTGTAAATTTCAGGATTAAATCTGCTGAGTATAAGATTCAGCATGTTTTGGACACCTTAGAGAAGCAAGAAGATGCCAAAGGGAAAGGGAAAGGAAAGCAACCTTGATTCTGTTGTGATGGTGCACTTTTTATATTGGGCGTTTGTTTAATCTGGTTGTTAGTGTTGCTGATCTGTTATGCTCTTGTGAGCTGATTTTGTTCAATTTTTGTGTGCTTCCTGGGAGCAAGACTTTCTTAATATTGCCTTATCAGCTGCTGATTTTGAGCTATATTTTGTACACTTTTAACCAAATTTAAAAATACAGATATTTTTTGAATCCAAAATGTGATTCATTATATACCTCAGTATATTATAATTTAATAAATATATAAAAAAAATAAAGTGTGTCTATCACAAACCATCACATGTTACCATGTCAAATGCAACTAGTAAGAAGGAACTGATATAAAGTTCAAGGAGGATTCATTAGATGAACCTGCAATTTAGCAGCATGACACAGAGAAAGAATCATTAATTGAAACAGCTTACACAATACTAACCAATGTAGCCACAGAAAACAAACCTAAAGATAAAGATAAACAGAACATGGAAAATAAGTTCAAAATCCTAATGGAACAATGGGAGAGGAAATCAAAGGAATTGTACTGTTGACAGGACAAGTACCCAAACAAATAATTCATGGAAAACTCTGACAAATAGCAATCCAATCAAGGAACAGTTGGAACAATATGCAAACCTTAATAACATAGATAATCTATAATGTCCTATTTCATGTACACAAAGAAAGAATGAAACTATATTAATGTCCACGAATAACCACAATAGGTCAAAAGGACTCAACAGTGTATCCAGTAGCATTAACAATATGGAACAAATACGAGCTCTAACATTTAAAAGAAACAAGATATCTCACACTCTAAGCATGACAAAAGATACAAACCAACTAGGCAGGTGACCCTAAAAAAGGTAAAACACCAAACATGTCAGATTAGAATCAGAAAATCTCATGCACTAGAAACATTACAAATAGCCATGTGAAAATAAAATGTATTGCGTGAGAAGATAAAGCTAATGGAGACTACAGCTGGAGGCCAAAATTGGGCCCAAATATGTAACTGAATGCAAAGAAGACAAAGGACCATCACCCTTCATCATTAATTCCACCAAAAGAGTCGATTCAACGTGAAAAAAAGAAGCAATTTCCACCCATAAATAACAATGAAAGTCAGTAGAGATCTTCACAAAATTCTTGGTTTGATATCTTTCAAAATGGTTGTCTGACCTCTATAATTGCTTTTTTGGATTTTCCTATTATTTTAGCATCTTTTGTTGATAATAAATATTAAAAAACTAGCTACAGAGAAATAAGACCATAACATACCAGTGAGCACAGTGTTGAGCAAAAGAACACCCTGTTGACAAAGACAGCAAATTTTGTCATGCCTGCCTTGTACATAGTCTAACTATTTATGTTAATTCTCAATAAAGATAATACCAGCAGAAACAACATGCAAATAAGAGAAAACATGATCTTTGAACAAAGGCTTGATATGAATGCATGAGCAAATCCAAAATGCAAAAATATATACAAAAAAAAGCACTGACAATAATGCTTTGATAAAAATACAATAACAATGCCAGGCTGAAAAAGAGCGAGCAGCAGGATATTGAGTAAAACTAAACATATATATTATAAACTATTCTTTAGCACAAATTCATGCAGGTAACATAGAATTCTCTGAAGTATTCACTGGTGATTCTTAGGTTGCAACTGGAATATAAGATAAAGTAGAACAATCACTTCAAAATTCCAACTCTCCCACTCAAGAGATAACTCTATATATATAATCACAATAAAGAATTAAAAGGGCATTATAAAATGTGCACATACTTGCACGGCCCATCTCTCCAAGTTTCCATGCGAAGGAAGAGAACAGCCAACATCCTGTTGGATCTCTTTAAATATATTTACCAAGCTTGAAGGCATTTTGATACCATTTGGAACAGAGAAGCAAAGCCCCATTGCTTGGCCTGGGCCATGGTAAGGATCCTAAAATAACCACAGGAAACAAAGTACCATACACCATTAAGATAGTAATGAACAGATGAAGGAAATAAAATTATAAAACTATAGCAATCTGAAAATACTTCATGATTGAGAAATTTATTGTGCGGAACCAGTAACAAGACTTATTGATTTTGGTTCTGAAAGTGACAAAGGAACTGTTGACTCTAATCCTTAAGGGAATTGCTTCACCATCAACTGCCTACTAACCCTATTTTGTCGAAAGCAAGCGCACAGCTAATCTGTTCATACCATTTTGGGAATTTTGGTTTAAGTATAAAAACATATATAACAAGAGGGATCAAAATATAACTTACTTGACCAATTATGACAACCTTCACTTTGTCAAACGGGCATGAGTTCAAGGCATTGAATACAAGAGCAGGAGGCGGATAAATAGGAATGCTTCCTCTAGATTCCTGTGTCACAAATTCTGAAAGCTTTTGCATGTAGGGCTTTTGAAATTCACTTGGAAGTGCATCTAACCAGGAATCTTCAACAATGAGGTCTTCTAGCTTTGGAAAAGGCATTCCTTTTTCTGAAACCAAAAACAATAAAGACAACCAGTGCAACCTTAAGCTAATCATTCAATAGCAATCCCCAGACTCAACTGGTAGCCCATCCCACATATCTGTTTAATGCATATAAAGTAAAATTGCTTTTAATAAAAATGCCCATCAGGCATTGCTCTACTTGTAAGGCAGATCAAATGCTGTGATGAAACTCAAACCACACTGGCTATGCTCTCTGTGTTAATGCAGTTATACATATTACCTATTTACCGTGAAAAAAATTGCTAAAGATGGAAGAATGTCTTCAGCGGCGACTTTAAAATTGCAACTATTGGCCCTAGGTCAGTGGGCACTTCCAAATTTGTTGCTAATGAAATAGAGTTTTGAACATAACTGGAACCTTTATCTCCATGATATAGATGAATGAAGTGTAAACAGTGAGAGAAGCTTGTGTGGTTGTAAGACCAATCCCAAGGCCCTAGAATAAATGTAGGATGCATTTATGTAGTAAAATTTGGATTTTTCAGTGATGCAAAGGTAGTTATTGGTTGGGGTTTGGGTTCAGGTAGGCCATTGGCAAAATTAAGTTTGGGGTAAAGTTTATTTTGAGTTCATTATATAGAAAAAAAATCATAAATATTGCACATATTTGAAGCCTAAAAACAGGAATCAAGTTCAGAATACCACTTAGCATCATATATAATAAACCATAAAATTAAAAATACTAAGTTAATGTCAATTAGTCAAACTCAAACATCATGATAAATATTCATTGTTCAAAATTAAAATAATAAAAGCATCAACCAATGTCATATGCGTTTTCTAGAAGATCATTTTGGCATTACATGATTTAGGTAAATTAGAAAAACCACAAGGAATGCCAATGGCACTCACACTACAATATGTTACTGGCTAATTGACTCCTCTAAAAATGAAGAATGTTGGAAAGTGGAAGCATCCAAGTTAATATGCTCTAGCTCTACATCCCACAGCATCGTTGCCCCTTCCTTGTAATCATTTTGTTTGTGCAAAAGAAGGCACGAGTTGGAATGCACATACACTAACTCCTTTGCCTTTTTTAATTTCAATCAATTGCATTTTACTAAGTGGATGGAGTATGTGCTCCAATTTTGCTTAGATGAAGACAAACTAGCAACCTATTGACACAAAGTTAGAGAGCCACAATTATAAGATTGTAAATGAAACTTCAAACTTAAAATGTTTTAGATAAAAATTTAAAAACTTGCTTGTGATAAAACTTTGATTGCAAGAGGTTGTTGGTGTTGGAATGCTTGGTCCTAGTGGTACCACTAATTGCCAGCATCCTCCTTGTACTTGTCACAAAGAATGGAAACACATTGACCATTGGAGTGTACAAAATCAGCAATCTTGTTCGTGACTACATCCTCCAAATTAAATTCAATGAAAAATCTAGCAAATACTTGCTTGTACCCTTTGTTGGCTTCTTAATCTTTGTGTGGTGCAACCATCGTCGACAAAAAAAGGATCTCAACGTTGCAATATTTTGGAGTGTCAATGCAAAAGTAAAATGATGTAGTGGGGTGGTCATTTTGTTCTATCACTAAATAATAATTATTTACACCTGTTTGAAAAATGTTTCTTCAAGATCTTCTTTCTCTCTCATTTATGGTGTTCTTCGTCTTCTCAATCCTTGAATTGATGCCATCGTATACCTCTCGCAAACATGGCTTATCTATGTCAATCTAACAAAATATACCCAAGATGGGCTTGGTGAAACTATGAATATATTCCACACAACCCCACCAAGTGTCATCTAAGCTCATCCACTTAATATTTGTTGCCCTCTCATTGTTGAATTACCTCTACAATACCAAAGTTGGTTGCTAACAATGGTAGAAAGTGCATCATAAACCTTCACAACCAGTCTCAAGTCAATTGTGTTGGAAGTAAATCGGATCTCAACAACCTATTCGAAAATTAAAAAAATTAAAAATTAAAAATAAAGGCACATGTGGTCACTGATTCAACATGAGTGCAAATTAGCTAGTATAAGAGTGGAGGGTGCTTACAAGCACATCTTTTGAACCCCGTGTTGTGTTTATGTGTTGAACAATGCATTAAAAGACATGGGGAAGGCAGATTGGGTGAAGAGAGTGGTGGCAAAAGCTAAAGATATTCAAATGTTCATTTGCAACCACCACACCTCACTTGCTCTCTTCAAGAATTTTTCGAAATAAAAATTCCTCAAACTTCTAGAGACTAGATATACCAATTTCTTCATTTTGTTAGAGAGAATTCTTGAAATGCAAAAGCCTCTACAATGGATGATGGTTAATCCAAAGTGGCATAAATGGCTTGATGCAAGTTTTACTAAGGGAAAAGCTATGAAATAAAAAAGCCTTGATGACAATTGGTAGCCCACTATGAGGTAAGAGAATTCTAATATTATTATTAAATTGTTAATTTAGTAATGTTTGTTACTTGATAATCTTGTTCAATTTTTGTGTTAGCATTCACTCTTTGTCATTTGAGTCTTAAAATCTTATTCTTTTTTGAAATTTTGTTTATAGATATGTTTTCTCCTTCATCTCACTTGTTATAGATGTCCTTGGACTTGCTCATACAAACTCTCCAATCTTCAAAAGATGTATGAGACATTTGACAACATGCTTAGGTAGATGAAGCAAGCAATTCATAACAAGGTTCCTAATTTGGGATTGTATGAGGAGCATGCTAGGCCCATTGTGACACATTGGTGCAACACTATGAACATCTCACTTCATATGGCAATCTTTGCATTAAATCCCAAATGGTATGCACCAAGGACTAAGAGAGTACCTCCTTCTAAAGATGAAGAGATGAAAGAAGGTTTAATGAAGCCTTTCAAAAGATGTATTTAGTTGAGGCAACTTAGGATAGAAAGTGCTACTTTAGCTCAATCTAACCCTATTGGATGGTGGACATGGCATGGCAAGGATACACTATAGTTGAAGATGCCTACCATTCACCTCCTTTCACAGGTCGCCAATTCCTCTACCATAGAGAAGAATTAGTCCACATATAACTTCATCCACTCTATCAAGAGAAATAGGTTTAGAGGAATTGGTCTGCATATAGCTTCATCCACTCTATCAAGAGAAATAGGCTCACTTTTCAACGAGCAGAGAAGTTGGTGGTCATGCATAGTGCCTTGAGACTTCAAGATCTACAAACTCCTAAGTATTGACAAACTCTAGCTTTACAATGGGATGTCAATCCCAAGAACGCCACACAAATTGATGAGGAGGCACATGAGGGATTGTTGGGTGTTCCATTGGATGAAGCAACCCCTAATATTGGCAATGAATCAAATTCAAAGTCTAAATTTGACTTGGGTGTGGAAGAGGCAAAGCCATAGCAATAGTAGATCTTAGATTGTCTACATTTTGTACTTGTGGCCCTTTGGCCTTTCCATTTTGTTGTATTATGTATATGCAGATTGGTAATTAAAAGTCAAATTGAAATGATTAGACCTTGAAAGTGTGTTAATTTGTATGTCAATTGACGTGAACTTTCAATTCAGTTCTAATGTTTCATAATATAATTTTATAATATATATGATGAATGTCTTATATGAATAATGGAAAATTTCTATATTTTTTAAATTTTCCCTGTTTTTTAATTGTTGTCTTCTACCATCCCCTTTAAAAAGGCCCATCCCTTGCCATACAGTAACACATCCCCCTATTTCTTGCCACCCTCGTCCTAAAAAAGTTGGTGTAACACAGCAAAAATGAGAAGAAAAAAATTAAACAATTAAAAAATCCTTTTTTGGGGGGGTGGAGTCAGCCTAGTTCTATTTAGATCTTGCTAAACAGACCCAAATTTGCCTAGGTTCAACTTGCAACAAACCCAACTAAATGTACTTTCGTTTACCAAGACCCTAAATGGTTCCACAAGGTACTCATCCCAAGACCCAAACAACGTTTGAATTGTTCCCAAATCCAAGGTTTTTTCAAACAAACCAACAAAGAGGCAAGGATTAAGCTACCATGTATGAACTATAACTAAAAAAATTGAGTGTTGCACAAGGTTGTGTTTGTCTATTTTTAATTACTTTGTAATTTTCTATTGTCATCTTAAATCTATTTCAATAACAAAAATAAAACCATTCAACACTTTTAATCAAATTTCATATAACAGAAAATGACATGAGTTGAGGTTGCACTTGTTCACTTTTGAGCTAGAAATAGAAATGAGAGAAGGGAGAGAAGAATCTTGTCTATATCAAATGTTGCAAAAGCTATAAATGGCAAAGAAGAAGACAACATGAGGTTCAAGTGTCATCATATTTGATTCTAAAACTCTATTTTTGTAAAAAGTTGTTGGAGGACAAAAGCGCATGCAATCATGTCTATACTAGCATAGTTGTGTCCTTTCCTACACGTTAGTGTCATGTACAACATGTTGATATGCTTTCCTACATACTAGTGCCCTACATGTTGAAGCCAAACTAACCTATAGCTGGAAGGGAAAAGAAGTGCCTAATGGTTGTTTATGGGACTGCCTCAATCAAATCCCAAGATTGATTTGACAACTTGTTATTGGAAGCATTTAAGTGTGTGAAGACGAGGTGCTTGAGGAAGAGGTTGTGTGTACAACAATTAAGTTGTTAGGTGAGCTCTAAGGGATATTTTGTAGATCTGATATCTCCATGGCGACCGTACGGGATGTGTGTGTTGGAATGTGCTTGTGCTCCTTTCCTAAAGCCTCTTGTTCATTTACTTTAAGTCCAATCTTTTTAGACACTTTCTACCCAATTCTAACCATTTGAGGTCAACTAGGGTTTGTGAAGGAGAGAGAAGCATTTGGGTAGTAAAATAAGATATGAATTCAAAGAATGCTACCATGTGCAGCCTTTTGAAGGGGACAAGAGCACAATGCACTAACATTAGAGAAGAGAAAATAATTACCAAAAGAGACATGGGTTCAATTTTGGGGTGTGTGCAATGGGCTAAAGAGCAAATTGAAGTCACAAACACTCAAAAAAGGTGAAGAGTCATATCTATAAAGGATGCTAACCCGAATGGGAAAGTACAAATTGTACAATTTTCATCTCTATAGTGGCAATCCCAAACTCCATAACCTACTTGGTTGACATATTGATCTAATACATGTGAATTCTCTAATATGCTATTCTTTTTAAAAATAAAATAAAATAACATAACATGTTAAGACAATGGCACTTTAACCAAAGTTTTTAGTCCTCGGAAGGAGACAAAATTCCTAATTTAGTTATAAAGGGATGGAGTTTTAAACATAACCACAACTAAATTGAATAGTTTAAGAGATAGGAAATAATTCATTAAAGCAAACATATTATTAAAGGTTCGGATAAGCACTAACTCAAATGGTTGCATCCCATACTCTAATAAACTTATATCATGGAATTTTTTGGCAGTAATTTTTTACACAAAGAAAAAAAGCATATAGTATATTGTATATTACACTTCAATTTTTGGAATTACATTGACCCATAATATGGAGGTCAAGGATTTTGATTTTGAGCCCTAAATAGAAAATGATTGACAACAACAAATTTTATAGTAAGCCCCACAAGGCATTTTAAAATTAATTGTGGAGAGCTTAAGGATAAGGAGATAATAAATGTGGATATTATGAAGACAACTCTTGGATTACACTTCACAAGGATACATTGTCTATATACTTTACAAGTCTTGAAGACCACTTTCGTCTAAAGGATATTAATCTTATCATCATAACCATCAAGTGGTTGTGGTTCAATAGGGAAATATGCTTAGATATTAAAGAGACCATCAAAATTACTTCTGTTGAAAAATAATTCCTTTGATATCTCTAAGCATCTTGGTACAGAAAGGAGACATCTCTCATTCCAAAAGGTCACCCCTTAGGCTGTGATCTAATAGTCGAAACACTGCATCGCCAAGTTCAATTTTCAATGACTTAAAGTGTTCTCAGTAAAAGGTAGGAGTTTGACCTCTGAGAGTTAAGGATGCAGTCCCATGGAAGGACCTTTCGCTCCTATTTTTATTTTGAGGGCAATTCCATGGAATTGAAATAATATAACTATAAAATTAAAATGATCTTCCCTTGTAAAATAGGAGGCCCAAATATATAGATACAGAATTAAAATGAATCTCTCCCTATAAAATAGGAGAGCTAAACATATAGATGCAAAATTAAAATGAATCTTTCCCTATAAAATAGGAAACCCACCTACATAGCTACAGAATTAAATTGAATCTTTCCATATAAAATAGGAATCCCAAATATGTAGTTAAACTTTACACTAGTGTTGAGGAGGGTGGTGAAAGTTTTCTTAACCAATTTAAGTACTTTTATGTTTATGGGGTAACTTGCATCACATATTTTTTAAATAACGTACATGAGAATTGCAGAGTCTTTTAATCAAAATGTGAGTTGTTTGTTTATATCAATATTTCTGATCAGATTGAACGATTTGCAAGGCCACTGTGACTGGCAAACAGAATGTGGAGTTTATGGACAAATATTTGGAGCTCCTAAAGGAAGAGAAGGAGGCCGCTGGTAGCTCTTTACTCCCTATAGTTGGGTTTGTTTTTCTGCGAGTTCTTCTCTGCATTGTTGCAGCTTCACAGCCACTCTTATCTAACTGCTTGTCAGTGTCCTCTTTTGGCAGTTTCTCTGCTTCCTCTGCTTCTGTTATTATGTAAAATGGATAGCCCCCTTTCAAAACCCCTTTTTGCTCTAAATCAAAAAAAAATCTGATCATACTTTGTAATTCATTAGTAGTATCAGAGCAAATAATAACACAATTACAAAAAAAACTCAATATAAAGTGTCAAAAATGCCAATGAAAACATCCAATCCAAAGAAGAATCGAGAGGAAATGAAACTATCAAAAAACAAATTGATTAATAAAACAAATTTAACCAAAACATGTTTTCTAAAAATTAAAGAAAGAATTTGATTGTCTAAAACATAGTAAAATATACTATAATATTAAAATAAAATAAAATTATATTAATTTTTTATATAACAATTATATTAATAAATTATAAAGATTAATTTTATAATATGTTTTATTTTATATATTAGTCTTTCACAAAACCTCTATTTAGATTTTTTTTAATATATTCCTTCAACTTAAAATTTATTACCAAAAAGAATTCCATGACAAGCAAAGGCTTCTAGTTTTCCTCACAGCACCTACTGAAAAAAATTTAACAAAAAGAATCATATGACGTTTAAAAGCTCGTTATTTCTCTCACAGCACTTGCTGAGAAATTTTAGCTCCCGTCTTGGCATCGTAACCTAAGAGTTTTCCCGACAAATTCACTAAATTTTAACCAAAAATAAATAAAAATCCCTCTGAAGAAGAAAACAAAGACGTAAACCCCTTACCCTTGGCATCTGCAACTCTCTCTTCACAAATCTTGCGAATGCGCTTGGCTCTCGCTAGTGATTTGTTCATTTCCATTCGCATAATTTGTTCAGGGCTCAGCTGCAGTTGAGCATCGGCAGCAGCCTCTTTTGGCTTTTGGCTATCATTATTATCACAGATGAAAGAGGAAGAATTTTGGGCACCCGCCTTGTCATGGTTTGAAGCCTCGAGCTTTTGATCTTTAATGGAGGTATGTGAAGTGAGGCAAACTGCAATGGCGTTGGCGCCAGAGCCGGAATTTGCAGCTCTGAGTCGCTTGGGCGCTTGGAAAAGTTCATTGAGAGGCGCCATCCTCCAAACCAAAAAAAAAGGTGCCTCTATGTAATTAAATTGCAGAAGTTGAAAGTAAATAGACGATTTTGTGGATTGAATATTCAGGATTTACCTTGTTGAATTGATTAAGTAGTTGGCATGAATAAGTGTTATACCCATGACCCTCACTCCCTTCTGTGTTAAACCTTCAAATCTCGCGCCTTTTTCTCAAACCTAACTGCAAAAATGCTATTGAATGTTTATAGGTGTTCCATTTTTTTTTTAATTTATAGGAGGTCAGCTCTTTATCCTTTGGTTAAGAGGAAATAAAACAACCTTAAACAAGAGTTCCAATGCAGCTTAGTTTTTCCCTAAGTGTTGGTAGTATGGTTTTGTTGGGAATGCGAAATGTTTATGCACAAAATGTAAATAGTAATGCATAATTGTCAAATTCTAGAAATGTGATATGTGGGGAGCAAATATGGATTCTTATTTCTAGGGTTTTTTTTTTTGGTTTGTTTTTATATTAGAGTAAGCATAATGAACTAGTGTTGTAAGAGGGGTTGAGTTATTTTGTATTGTAAGAATATGTGTATATAAATGAAATGAAACTTATAAAACTAGCAAGCGTATTTTTGTGTGTAATGGGTACGTCGAAGATGTGTGGAAGGTAAATTAGGAAAAATTTTGGTCTATTTTTTGCATACATTTGTGCAATATACATGAGATCAATTGGTAGTCCATTTAGAAAATGATGTTGTTTGTGCAACAAAGGTCTTAAATTTCAATGGAAAAGTGACAACTTCAAATCAATTATGCATCCACTTACAAGGATCTACACACATCTAAAACAAAACCTCTAAATCAGAAAGATAATCAAGCTCCATTACCAATAGGCTTGTGTTATACTTCAAATGGGGAGAGAGGGAGAGAGAGGAAGAGGTAGGGATGGAAAGAGGGAGAGATATAGGGGGAAGAGCAAGATAGAGAGACAAAGGGGTAAGGAGATAGAGATAGAGATGGAAATGGAAATGGAGATGGGGATGTAGATGGAGGAGAGGGATATGGAGAGGAGAGGGAGATAAATAGAGAGAGAGGATAGAGGGATAGATAGAGATGGAAGAAGTAAATATATAGAGATGAAGAGAAAGGGAGAGAGAGATGGAGAGAATGGGAGATAGAAAGACAAAGATATAGGGAGTGATATATAAGAGGTAGAGATGGAAAGATATAGAGGTAGAGAGGCATGGAGAGATAATAAAATAGAGATAGAGGGAGTGATGAAAGAAGAAATGTGGAGAGATAGAGATAGATATAAAGATAGAGGTAGAGAAAGGGAGGGATAAACAAGGAGTGTGTGTGTGTGTGTGCATAAGAGAGAGAGAGAGAGAGAGAGGGTGATAATTATGTATAGATATATAGAGAGGGAGGGAGAGGAAGGAGAAAAATAGAGGAGAGAGGAGAAGTATAAATATATAGAAAGAAAGAGTGATAGGGAGAGAAGGGGAGAGAGGGAGAGATAGAGATAGAAAGAGGGAGAGATAGGGATAGAAAGGAGAGATGGAGCGATAGATACAACTTGGGAAAGATAGAGGGGGTTAGATATAGAGAGTCAAAGACAAAGACAAAGAGATAAATATATAGAGGGATAGATGAAAGGAGAGATAAAGAGGGAGAGGGATAAATAGAGATAAAAGGGGGGAGACAATGAAAGAGGGGGAGTTGGAGAGAGCAAGATAAAGATATAGGAAGTGATATATAGAGAGAGGTAGAGAGGGATATAGAGAGAGTAGGAGAGATGGAGGGAGAGATTGGGTGAATAAGTGAGAGAGATGGAGATAATGAGATATAAAGAGTGAGGGAGAGGGAGAGATGGGAAGATAGAGATAGAGGGGGAAGAGTGAGAGATACGGGAGGTGATAGAGATAAGTAATAAAGAGGGAGAGGGAGAGAGAGAGAGGGGGGGGAGAGGCAAATATAGGGAGGGAAAATAAGGAGTTCATGTGTGAGAGAATGAGATAAATATAGGGAGTGTGTTTGTGAGTGAGAGAGATATTGAGATAGAGATAGAGAGGGATATATAGGGAGAGAGAAAGAGAGGGAGAGGGAGAGAAATAGAGAGAGGATAGATAAGTAGAGAGATATAGAAAGAGAGAGTGTTAGGGAGAGAGAGGGGAAGAGATAGAGAGATATATACATTAGGAAAGATATAGGGGAAAGAGAAAGAGAGAGAGGGGGGAGGGAGAGGTAAGGAGATAGAGATAGGAGGAGAGATAGAAAGGAAGATAAAGATAGAGATGGAGATGGATATGGAGAGAGAGGGAGAGAGAAATAGATAAAGAGGGGGAGACAAAGAGAGGGAGATCTATGGAGGGATAGAAAGACATAGGAAGTTATATATAGAGAGAGGTAGAGAGAAGAAGATATGTATATATAGAGAGAGGTACAAATGTGGAGATATATATAGAGAGATATAGGAAGAGAAAGATATATTTATATCTCTATCTCTCCCTCTATTTCTATGTTTCTCATTATCTCTTGATCTCTCTTCCTCTCTCTACCTTATTTTTATCTATATTTGTCTTCCCTTCTCTCTACATCTATCTATGTTTCTCTATTTTCCTTTCTCTTTCTCTCTCTCTATCTCTCTCTCCCTTACTCTCTTTTGCTATCCCTATTTATCTCCCCCCTCTCTGCCCCATTCACTCTTTGTCTCTCTACCCCTCTCTCTATATATATTTTTTGTCTCCTATTTCTCTTTATTTCTCTCTCTCTATCTCCCTCTCTATGCGACTATATCTATCTATGTCTCTCCTCTTCTCTCTTTTCCTCTTTATCTTGCTTTATCTCTCTTCTTATCTCTTTCTATTTGTCTCTCTTTATTCCTTTATATATCTACCTCTATCTCCATATCTCTATCTCTCTTTTTATCTCTCTATATCTCTTTGTCTCCCTCCCTATCTCTCTATTTCTCTTTCTATTTATCTCTATATTTTTCTCTCTTCTCTCATTTTGTATCTCCCTCTCGCTCTCTCTATCCCTTCATTTATATCTTTGTTTCTCTCTATCTAACTCTTTATCTCTCACTTTTTCTATATGCATCTCTCCTCCTTTGTCTCATTTGCTCCCCTTCTCTTTCTCTCTTCTTTTCTTTATATTTTTTCTCTATTTGTATCTATATCTTATCTCCATCTCTCCCTCTCCTTTCTCTCTTTCTCTCTCCCTTTCTATCTATTTTCCTTCTCAAGTGTGCAATGGGTACACTAAAGAGGTTATAAAGGCGAATTATTACGCCGAGAGGTGTAAGCCTACAATGACAGCAACCCTTATAAAAGACCAACAGAAGTAACGGTCTTAGCAAAAAGAAATGATTTGTATTCTGCCAGTAAGAGGAAGAGGAAGAGGCACAAAGGTAATCGTCAGGCAAATAAATAATGAAGTTCTTCGTTTGTTATCGGATTGTCGGCATTGCTTTCATGAGGGTGTGTGGATGCGTGGCTCAGGATGAATCTGTCTTGTCCCATCTATAGAGCTGCTTCTACGTTACCGTCTCCGTCAGTGACTCCTGTTCCCACACCACTCTCTGAGTTTATTCCTCTTGCAAGGTATTCCGTTGGCAGACGTTAACGAATCTAGGTGTTCATTTTTTTGGCCTAGATCTCTACAGTTTGCATACAAACAAAATTGTTAGACAGCTGCAAGTTTGTACACAAACTAGATTTCAGTTGGGTAGTTGTGGATTTGCAAGTACAATCTCTGTAGGAAAACTAGATTTTTACATTGCGTATATTGTCCTCTCAAATCTTTATTAAGAAAATTAAATAAATTCTTGGATTTGTGTCGGTTATGTTTCCCCCATTTTTGGGGAAAAATGGATGTCTGCTCCCTCTGCAACATCTATGGTGGAGGTGTTTTGTTTTTATCGTGTTAAACAAATATGTTTTGGAAATGTGAAAAATTCCAATTCAGAGATTATGTTTTCATCTCATTTAAAAAATTCTGTTGTGTAAGGGTTCGTGAATTTTTTCCGCAAACTGTGCCTTCACAAAGAAAATACAACAGTATGGTGCTCACAAAAAAAATACAGCACTACGGTGCTTTTTTAGCTATGCAATAGCTTTGATCCAGCATTCATATAGTAATTGTCAAACAATAGTTTTAAAATGTCGGTGAAATCACAAAATTGTCGCTAAAATTGCACTATCATACAATGAATTTGGTTTTGGACAAACGTGGTTTTTAAATTTGTTGTGTATGGTGTTCAATATTGGTTTGTTTTATGTTTTTTTTTTTCATTATTTTTTTTAAATAATTCAATCAATTATATATTTTAAAATAATTTGATAATTATTAATTATAATTTTAAAATAAATCAAGAATAACAATCTAATAAAAAAAAAATTGCACAAATCATTTCATATTTTAAAATTATATGAGATTATAATTTCATATTAAAATAAATTAAAAAAATACTCTAAAAAACTAATTAATTACTAAAAGGAAACTAGAGTTATGCAAAGGAAAAAAGTCGCATATAAAGAAACTATAATTATGAAGGAAACAAAAACTAATTAATTACTAAAAAAAACTTAAAAAGAAATTAATTAATCACTAAAAAGAAACTAGAGTTATGCAAAGTTAAAAAGACACCTATAAAGAATGATTGTATTTCCTTTCCTTTTAGTTTTCTATTCTCAAATGCATTTCTTCTTTTGCTTTTAATGTTTATCAAAATATATATTTTTAAATTCCTATAGATAACTAAATCATTAAGACTTTATGCTACATTTCAATCCTCTTCTAAGAATTTCACAAATTAACCTAATAAGGGAAAGAATCCAACACTTGGCCATCTTCCAATAATAATAATTATTATTAGACTTAGGATGAGGATTAGGGTTCAATTAGGGTTAGAGTTAGGACTACGTTGGGGTTTAATAAGGGTTAGGCTAGGGCTTTACTTACGATTATAGTTAGGGTTAGGGTTTAATTAGAGTTTAATTAGGGTTAGGGTTCAAGTAGACTTAGGGTTAGGATTATTATAATTTTAGATTCATCAAAATTATAGTTAGGGTTAGAATTAAGGTTAGATAGGGTAAGGGTGAAGCTTAAGATTAGGATTAGAATTAGAGTTACAAGTGAAGTTAAAATTTTAGTTATAACTACGGTTAGTGTTAGGGGTAGAGTTAGGTCTAAAATTAGGGTTAGGTTTACTGTCAAGCTCATAATAAAATTAGAATTATAATTAAGGTTACAATAAGGGTTAGAATTATGGTTACTTATGGTTAAGGATTGTGTTGGTGTTACAATTGGGGCTAGGGTTCAATTGGGGTTAGGATTATACTTTAACTAGGGTTGGGATTCAATGAGAATTATAGTCAGGGTTGGGGTTGGGATATAATTAGGGTCAAGATTAGGGTTCAATTAGGATTAGAGTTTAATTATGGTTAGGGTTAGGGTTAGGATTAGGATTCAATTGAGGCCAAGATTAAGGTTTAGTTAGGGTTAGGGTTAGGGTTAGGGTTATGATTAGGGTTCAAAAAGGGTTAGGGTCATGGTTAGGGCTCGATGAGGGCTAAGGTTAAGATTTAATTAAAGTTTATAATTAAGATTAGAGTTCAATTAAGGTTATGCTTCAATTAGGGTTATAGTTAGGGTTATTGTTCAATTAGAGTGTAATTATGGTAAGTGTTATTGAGGTTCAATTAGAGTTAGTATTAGGGTTTGGGTGCAAATAGAGTTTAATTAGAGTTTAACTATGGTAAGCGCTAGGATTCAATTACGGTTAAGGTTCAATTAAGGTTAGGGTTCAAATAGGGTTAGGATTAGTGTTATGCTTAGGGTTCAATTAGGCTTAGAGTTAGGGTAAGGGTTAGGACTAGGATTAGTCTTAGGTTTAGGGTTCAATTAGGGGTAGGATTATATTATAAAGCTTGGGGTTAGGGTTATAGTTGGGTTTCAAATAGGGTTATGATCAAGGTTAGGTGTAAGATTCAATTAGGGTTAGGATTTGAAAATAGAATTAAATTTAAGTTAGGATTATAGTTAGGGTTCAATTAGTGTAAGGTTAGTGTTAGGGTTAAGATCCAATTAGGGTTAGGATTAAAATAGTTTAGAGTTAGGATTAGAGTTCAATTAGGGTTAGGGTTAAACTAGGGTTAGATTTTTATTTTGATTATGGTTAGAGTCTAATTATGGATAGTGTTCAATTAGGGTTAGTATTAGGGTTCAATTATGGATCTATTTGGTCAGGGTTTAATAAGGGTCAAGTTTATTATTGGTGTTCAATTAGGGCTAGTGTACATTAGCATTCAATTATGGTTAGGGTGAAGATTCTATGACAAAGCTTGGGGTTAGGGTTATAGTTAGGGTTCAAATAGGGTTACAATCAAAGTTAGGTTTAGTACTCAATTAAAGGGTTAGGAATGAGGATCAGTTAGGGTTAGGATCCAATTAGAGTTAGGCTTATAGTTATGGTTTAATTAGTGTAAGGGTTAATGTTAGGGTTAGGATTAATTTTGTGTTAAAAGTTAGGGTTAGAGTTCAATTAGGATTAGGATTAGGGTCCAATTAAGGTTAGAATTTTATTAGGATTATGGTTAGAATCTAATTAGGGTTAGGATTGTAGTTAGGTCTAAGGTTAGGGTATAGTTATGGTTAGAGTCCAATTAGGCTTAGGGTTTGGGTATAATTATTGTTAGAATTTAATTAGGATTAGGCTGGATTAGTGTTCAAATAGGTTAACCATCCATTAAAGTTAGTATTAGGATTAGAGTTCAATTAGGGTTAGGCATCAATTAGGGCTAAGATAAGGGTTCAATTAGTGTTATGATTTTATGATAAAGGTTGGGGTTAGGGTTACAATTGGGGTTCAAATAGGGTTATAATCAGAGTTAGGTTTAGTATTCAAATAAACGATTAGGATTGGGGATAAATTGGGGTTAAGATTCAATTAGAGTCAGGGTTATAGTTAGGATTCAATCAACATAAGGGTTAGTATTAGGGCTAGGATTAAAATAGTGTTCAAAGTTAGTGTTAGAATTCAATTAGGATTGGGGCTAGGGTTAAGGTTAAATGAGGGTTAGAGTAATTAGGAATATTTTTAGAGTCCAATTATGGTTAGTGTTTAATTAGGGTTAGGGTTAGAGTTTACTAAGTGTTCATTTTATGTTAGGGTTTACTAAGGGTCAAGTTTATGATTAGAGTCCAATCAAGGTTCAATTAAAAGTTAGTGTATAATTAGGGAAAGAATTCAATTAGGTTAGGATATATTAGTGTTCAAATACAGTTAGACATCACTACATAGTTAGGATTATGATTACAATTCAATTAGGGTTAAAGATAGGGTTAAGATTAGAGTTCAATTAGGGTTATGGTTATGGTTAGGCTTAGATTTAAAGTTAGGGTTAATATTCAATTAGGATTAGGGTTAGGGTTCAATTAGGGTCAAGGATTAGTTATGATTACAATTAGGGTCAGGGTTTAATATTCAATTAGGATTATGCATGACACATATAGATCAATGAATAATACTAAATGTGTCACAAATGTGTGTGTGTGTCTATAACCCAAACCCTAATTCTAAGCATAATCCTAACCATAATGTAAACCCTAAGCCTAACCATTATTTGAACTCTAACATTAACACTAATCCTAATCTTGAACTTAAACCTACCATAACTATTATTCTATTATTCTATCATAATCATAATAATAATCCCAATCCTACCCATTTCCTCACCCTAACCATAATTCTTACCCTAACTCGAACATTAATGTAAACCCTAAACATAATCCTAACCATAGAACAAAATTCTAACCCTAACCATAAACCTAATGCAACACTTACCTTAACACTAAACCCTAACTATAACTATAACCCTAACCATAAGCCTAAACCCTAACCCTAACCATAATCATAAACCTAAATGCTAAACCCTAATCCTAAATGGTTAACACTAAATCTAATGCTAACCCTGACCATGATATAAACTTTAACCCTAATGCTAACCCTAACTGTGATGTAAATCATAACCCTAATCATATTAATTTATTCAATGTATAACACTAAACCTTAACACTAAACCCTAACGCTAACTATAACCCTAATCATAAGTCTAAACCCTAACCCTCACCATAATCATAATCGTAAACTAAATCCTAACCCTAATCCTAATCTTAACCTTAATCCTAACCTTGATCCTAACCCTAACCCAAACCAAACCTTTAACCAAATATAAATCCTTACCCTACCCCTAATTATAATTCCAATCCAAACCTTAATAGTAATTCCAACCCTACCCTTAACACTAAACAAAGCCTTATTAACATTGATTAAAAGATAACTCCATTAATAAATTAAAAATTTATTATAATATTATCAAATTAACCATAAATATAGTTAAATTATTAAATAAGTTAAAAAATTTAAAAATGAAAATGCTACTTCAAATAAATATTAAAATTAAAAATAAACCATGTTAAAATTGTTACAACTAAAATTTTAACTTTTAGATTAAAAACACCTTGAACTTAAAAAGCTAAAAATTAATGAAACCTATTAAAAAGGTAAAAAGTCAATTCATAATTTTAAATTTTTTTTAATATTGAAAAAATAATTATATTTATTAAAAACTCATTATATATATAAAATAATTATTAAAATAAATTTAAATTTAAATTTAAAAAATATTTGAACATATAATTCAAATTTTTATATAATAAATATTATAAGAAATCTAAAAATCTAAAACCAGTTAAAGAAAAAAATGCATTCTTATCCTATCTTTCTCTACTTTAAAGCTAAGATTGGATAAGAGTGTAGTTATTTTTTCTTTAATTATATATTATATTTTTTAATATTTTAGAAAATTTGATGGTTGAGATCATTTCAATCGTCTTGCATCCTTCTTTGTAACTTTCAACCATTGATTTTCAAAAGCAAGTCATCCACTTCATATAAGGAACACCTTCGATGTAAATATAAGGAACACCTTCGGCATAATTAAATAGAGGTTTACAAAGAATCTTATATTTTGTTAAAAATTAAATGTTGTAAAAAATAATATCAAAGAAATGGCCAAAGCACATCATTAACAATCTTAAAATTTATATATCTAATCAAAATAAATCTTTTTGACCAACACAAACAGAAAAAAATGAGTAGCTAATAGTATTTATACAGTAAAATTTTCAAAATAAATTCTATTAGACATGTAGGAGTTGTGGTATATACCAAATCATTCTAAGAGAAATTTCAAAGTACATCTTTCCTTGATGTTGACGACCCTCTAGAAATATGGTGATACTTAGGCCAATGCAAAGTGCAATTATAGATTATGTACATTGGCATGGATTTTAGAGATGTAAAAGTGAAAGAGAAGGAAGAGAACTATTATAATCAGAACATAGCATTGAATTTTAGATTTAAAGTTAAATTGTTTGGTTATTATTAAACAATATTTTTCAATAACTGTAAAGTGGGAAAAGTGGAATGTGGAAATGAAATCAAACAAGGGTTAGAATCATCAAAAACCCCAAAAAAAGAAGATCAAACCCCACTTATAAATGAAATTGAGTGCATATATGGTTAGAAATCTGCATATAGTAAATAAAAATCAATTCAATGTAGGGAAGCTAAGGTAGCGGAACAACTTCCTACACTAATCTTGAGAGGAGAATAATGTAAAACTTTTACACATCCTTAACAATTACATAAACTTAAACATAAATAAACATAAATATCATGCATACCACAACATGATGATTTACATGGGGAAAACCCTTTCGGGAGAAAAAACCCACACTCCAAAAGTCGCCCAATAAATTATTCAAAAATCGCAAAGATTACAATATACTTGCAGAGCAAGCTTCTTATAAGAGTATCACCAACCAGAGATCCAAAGGTAACACAACTAGTATCAAACACTCAGAATATATCACAGTACACAGTCATAATACAATGCCCTCATAAAATAAGGTTGCCTTCTAGGGCAAGTCAAGCCAACAAAAATATCGACCGTTAGATATGAGATAATGATGAACGGTCCACATTTACAATAATAAAGTGTACATAAAATTTGGCTTTCGGGGGTGCTGCCCCCTGGAGCCCCAACCGAGGGGATGATCCCCCCATACCCCTCACAGGCCCCCCCGCCCCTCGTCATCATCGTATGAACAGTACCTTATGTATTAAGAGTAACTTATGTAATTGCAAGGTTGAGATACATTTTCTCAATAAATCTCCCACTTGTCGAACACCTTGTAAGGGCAACGAGAGGGTATCATCATCATCTCTTCATTGCTAGGGGCCGAAAGGCCCATAGTCTCTGAACACCATTTGAACTTCTATGTGCTCATAGGTTTAGTTAAAGAATCAACGAGATTCATCAAAGTACCTACCTTAACCAACTTTACCCTGCCATCTTCAACCATATCTCTAACAAAATGATATTGTACATCATTTTGCTTAGTCCTGGAATGAAATGTCGGGTTCTTGGCTAGATATATCACACTCTAATTATCGCAATAAATTTTCACTACAACTTGTTTTATTCCAATATTTGAACATAGTCTCTTAAGCCAAATGGCTTCTTTACAAGCACGAGTAGTTGCCATATACTTTGCTTCAGTAGTGGGCAAAGCAACCACAACCTATTGCTTACTCATCCAACTAATCACACCACCAAATAAAGTAAACAAATAAGCATTGGTGGATCTTCTACTATCAACATCATCTACCTGGTCAGAATCCACATAACCATGAATATCAAGGGAAATCTCATCTTCAGTCATATTACTATAATAACATAAGGAATAATCTAAGGTACCACACAAATATTTGAAGCTCTTTTAACTGCAACCCAATGAACTCTACCAAGATTAGACATATATCTAGAAAGAACTTCCACTGCTTGGGCAATGTCTGGTCTAGTACAAATCATAACACACATCAAACTTTCAACTGCACTCTAGTAAGACACTCTAATCATGTCTTCCATCTCTGATGTGGATGTTGGACAATCTAAAATAGATAACTTTGTTCCAGCTAAAACAAGAACACACAATGGTCTACAATCTTGCATATAAAACCTCCGTAAAATTGAATTGACATACTTACTTTGGCTAAGCCATAGCTTTTTGTTCACTCCATCTCTTTTAATTTTCATCCCAAGAATGTGTTTAGTTGCACCAAGATCTTTCATTTCAAATTTAGTAGCAAGTTGAGATTTTAGTTTTGAAATCCTACCTTTCCCTCTACGAATAAATAACATATCATCAACATATAATACAATAAATAGGAAACAATCACCATCAATTTTATAATAAACACGATGATCTGATTTAGAACGCTCAAATCCCAAACTCAACACATATGTATCAATTTTTTGGTACCACATCCTAGGACTTTGTTTTAATTCATACATAGATTTCTTCAATTTGCAAACCAAATTACTTTTACCTTTCACTAGGTAGTGCTCTAGTTGTTTCATATAAATATCCTCCTCCAAGTCACCATGAAGGAAAGCAGTTTTCACATCCATTTCCTCAACCTATAAATCATAAGCAACAACAATAGAAAACAAAAATCTAATGGATGCCATTTTTGTAATAGGAGAAAATATCCCACCATAATCAACACCCTCAACTTGAGAGTAACCTTTTACAACCAACCTTGATTTGTACTTCTCAATACCTCCATGTGAACTGATCTTTTTCTTGAACACCCATTTGCAACCAATAGGTTTTCTTCCCTCAGGAAATGGTACAAGATCTTGTGTATCATTATTTTTCAAAGCTGCCATTTCTTGATCCATATAAATCTTCTAGTATTTTGAATCATTCATACCTAATGCATCTTCTATCGATCTAGGTTCATCCATGTTAGTATTCAAAGCAAAAATACATCTCCAATCATCATGTGAATACCTTTCAAGTGGTTTTATATGCCTTGTAGACCTACGAACAAGCTGAGTTGGAGGTTCTTCCTCCTCTTTTGAAGATTCAGAACTAGATGAGCTCTCCTCAACTTCTTGTTTCTTCATGGGTCTCGATTCTACTTTCTTAGGTGTAGAAGGAAATTGAATCACATCTTCCTATTTAATTTGTTTTGGATACAATATAACAAAATAAGGCTTAGTTTCTCTAAAAATAACACTTCTACTATGTATTACCTTTTGTGCAATAGGATCCCAAAGCTTGTATCCTTTAACACCATAACTATATCTGATGAAGATACATTTCACTGCCTTGTTCTCCAACTTTGTTCACTTCTCCTTTGGCACATGTGCATATGCCTCGAAACCAAAAACTCTAAGATGTCTTAATGAAGGCTTGTGACCCAACCATGCCTTTATAGGTGTATTATCAACAAGAGCTGATGTAGGAGACTTGTTAATAAGGTAACAAGTAGTGGCAACAACTTCAGCCCAAAACCTCTATTCTAGACTAGCACCACTCAACATACTCCTAGCCTTCTCCATTAGTGTCATGTTCATTCTTTCTGTAACTCCATTCTGTTGTGGAGAATACAAAGTTCTCTTTTATCTATGAATACCATATTTTTTACATAATCTATCAAAATCATTAGAGAAAAATTCACCACCATTATCAGTCCTCAAACATTTTATTTTCTTTCCAATCTACAACTCAACCATTGGTTTAAATTCTTTAAATCGATTGAAAAATTCAGATTTACTCTTAAGAAAGTATACCCATGTCGTACGATAATCATCAATAAATGAAACATAATACGTGGATTTACCAATTGAAGGAACATCTACAGGACCAAACATATCATAATGAATAAGATCCAATACACTACAAGATTTATGAGAACTCGAGTAAAATTGAACACCATTTTGTTTTCCATAAATGCAATGCTCACAAAAATCAAACTCAAGATTACAATGAAACAAACCTTCAACAAGGTTTTTATTTTTCAAGGTCCTTAGACCCTTTTCTCCAATGTGGCCAAGTCTTTGGTGCCATAACATAGTTTTCTCTGCAAGTAACTTTGATTCTAAAGAAAGAGAACCTTTGGGTACCCAAAAGCCATGACCATTTGTTGAAGGTGAAATCCTCACCTCTTCCACAAACTTGATTTTCACATAAGTACTATTGCACTCAACAGTGCATGCATCAAGATTATACAATGTGCCATATCTAACACCTCTAGCAATCACCATAGCACCTCTGGCCATCTTGCATCTTGCATCAAAAAATACTACCTGCACACCTGCATCTATTAGTTTTCTCATAGATAATTTTTTTTGTGATAATCCAAGGACGTGCAACACACCATTAATCATTTTTATTCTACCATCAGGAAACCTAATTTTAACTTTACCATAGCCAAAAATATTTAAATAAGAATCATCACCTAAGTACACCTTACCTCCGTCAAATTTTTCATATTCAAAAAACCAATCTCTATTAAAGGTCATATGGAAAGATGCACCCGAGTCAATTAACCATGCATCATTACCTGTACAAGTTGCCAAATTTGTAATGAATGTATCACTATCTTCCTTCTCAAACTCAAGATCAGAATCAAATCTCTTCTTTTTCTTTTTCTTTTCTTCTTTGCAATCCTTACGAATATATCCAGGCTTACCGCAATTTCAACAAACAATTTTGGACTTTCCAGGAGATTTGGATCTCCCCTTGGACTTGGATTATCATGCTTCTCATTCTTCTTTCATTTTTCCTCAGGTCTTCCACAAACATTTAGGGCCTCCTTGACACTAATGGATACCTTCCTCCTCATCTCTTCAAAAAGAAAAGAACCCACCACATCTTCAGTCTTCAATATAACAGTACTCCCAATAGCCATAACAAGAGAATCCCATGAATTAGACAAAGAACAAAGCAAGATCTAACATTTTTCTTCCTCATCCATTTTGACACCAACTGATGCCAACTGAGCCACCAAAATATTGAATGCTTCTAGGTGGTCTATAATTCATCCACCCTCTTCCATTCTCAAGGAATTCTATTTCTTCTTGAAGAAAATCTTGTTCACTAAAGATTTGGCTCGATACATCTCACCAAGCTTCTTCCATAGTTTTTGTGTTGAGGTCTCTTCATGGACATTAATTAAAACAGAGTCTACCAAGCACAATTTGATTATACCCTTGGCTTTACAGTCCATAACATCATATTGAGCAACTTGAGTAGGATTTGCAGGCCTTGAAAAATTCGCATTAACATCATCCCACAAATCTTGATCTATTAATAAATCCTCCATCTTCAGCTTCCACATTTCAAAATTATTTCTAGAAAATTTATCCACCTTTATTCTCCCTGATGAACTTTCCATCTAAAAATTCCTACAACAAGATCACAAAGTATCTTTTGCACAATATCCCACTCAAATATAGATTAGTTCAAAAAACCCAACAACCCACAACTGAAACCAAAGGTGATCAAACTCTTATACCACTTGTCAGGAAGCTAAGGTAGTGGAACAACTTACTACACTAATATTGAGAGGAGAATAATGCAAAAAATTTACAGATCTTTAACAATTATAGAAACTTAAACATAAATATCATACATACCACAACATAGTGATTTACGTGGGGAAAACCCTTTTGGGGAAAAAACCCCACACTCCAAAAGTCACCCAATATATTATTCAAAAATCACAAAGATTACAATATACTTGCAAAGCAAGCTTCTCATAGGAGTATCACCAACCTGAGATCCAGAGGTAACACAACTGCTATCAAACTCTCAGAATACATCATAATACACAACTATAATATGATGCCCTCATAAAATAGGGTTGCCTTCTAGGGCAACTCAAGCCAACAAAAATATCGACCGCCAGATATGAGACATAATGATGAAGGGTCTAGATTTACAATAATAAAGTTTACATAAAATTTGGCTTTTGAGGGTGCTGCCCCTGGACCCCTAGCCGGGGGGATTATCCCCCTAAATCCCTTGTGGGGGGGAACCCCACACCCCCATTGTCGTTGTATAAACAGTACCATATGTATCAATAGTAACTTATGTAATTGCAAGGTTGAGACATATTTTCCCAACATTCAACACAAAAAAAAACAAACCATGTGCAAACATTGCATTTCATTTTAATGGTGATGGTATGTTGGATTGCTTGATCACAAAGCTCCCATAATTGCAAAAGCATGAAGATGAAGACCTAGATAAATGATAATTGCTAAAAAATGTTCAATGATAATGCTATGCTCAAGTGCTCAAATTTTCTCAAATGATCTAGATATGTGATAATGAGGGATGAAGGATGTTTTATAGATTTTCATGATTATGATCAACGATTGAGATTAATCCTCAAAGACCCATGAAGGAGAGTGAATCAAGGAAGATGAGGGATCAAGATCAATTTGAACTCAAAATATCTCCACAATTTAAAGAATTCGGTTGAGGCTATTTCAAAATGAAGGGTGAAGATCAGATCAAGAAATGGAGGGAGGAGAGTGAATGAGGGGAATGAGATATTTTAGGATATTTTGAAAAAGAATATTCGATGAGAATATGCCTTTGAGAGGGAAAATTAGGATAATTAAATAATTAAAGATTATATAACTATAGAGGATTGAGATATTCTTTATTAAAAAGGTATATTCCAAATGAATGGGATGGAATTAGATAATTAAATAATCTAAGATTATTTAATCATAGGACATTGGAAGAAAATTAGGTTTACGGCTAATTAAATAGTTAAAATTATTCAATTACCGGAAATAAGAGGAAAAATAGTGAAATATGATGAATTAATTAAATAATTAAATATTATTTAATTAATAGAGGAAATAGGTGAAAATGATGTTAAAAGGGAAAAAGTAATGAAAATGATGAAAATGATGCATTGTACATTGATTGAGGATGAATATGATGAACATTCAATATTAATGATGTGTGATATGAATTAGGCAATTTTGCATGTCCACATTTTATCCCTCTTTGATGAAGGTACTTGTTGCATTTTTTCAAAGATAATTGCTGCTCAAATGAAAAAACATTAATGCCCCACTATGCCCCAATGAGTGATAGAAGGATGATAGGATGCTAGGCTGCCCCCTCAAGAGATTGACCATAAAAAAATAATTTCGGGTCGGGCTCACAACAAGAGTTCAAGACCAGTTTAGATTAGAAGAGGACAAAAAACTAGGCCCTAGGGGTCCCAAAACATATTCGAGATAGATGGTAATGCTCAAAAGATGACCTAACAGGGCAGCCACGAGCGAAACCCTGGGGTTTTGGGGGGTATAGATAAGAAATTAGGTCCAAATAAGCCTCATTTGCACTCTCAGCCTTTAGATAATTTCACCTCCTTAGAGCTCTTGGCTTCCAAACTCCTCAGATGTGCATTTATGATGGCTCACATACCTCACGCACCACACCAAGCAGAACTTGTTCGTCATTATCAACAACCAGTGGAGCAGGACCTACGATACATATAATTTTAATTTTTGTTTGCACGTAGATTTAGGCATTTAGTTTCTTAGCTAAAGGTAGGCTAGCAAACACGATAATATAAGGATAATCACGATTGTGTGCAATACTTGGTTGTGTTTGCATTTGTGAAAGCTCGCATTTGTAAAAAGTGGTTGTGTACCGAACTTGACCGTGTATGCCATAGGCTAGCGCATGTGCATTATCATGGTTGCAAAAGGTGGCCGGATTTAATTTTTCTCAATAACTAATAGGGCTTCAACACATTTACAAAAATCGTGCATTTGACTATTCATACAACGACGCATTTGCACGAAAGCTCACATTTGTATTTTTCATTAAAACAGTTAAATTTTTTATCCGTTTTTTGCAATTTTGACATCATTGGCACATACTTGTAGCCGATGCTTCATCCTCTCTACATAAGAGAGCAAAGATCTAGGATATTGGATAGACTGGCTCATGTCGACGACTTCGAGATTTAGTTCCTTGTTAGTGTCAAGTTACATGATATAGCTTACATGCTTGAGATCAAAGCACACATAGCTATGATGATTGTGTTGGTGGAGTGTTAGATGTCTAAATACAACCAAATTCCATCTACACATAGGAGAGTGTACAATGAACCTCGAGGATGTATGTCATATCCTCAAGATTCCCATTCACAATGCTCAAGTAGAGTATGATGTAGATAGAGGAGCAACAATAATGGCAAGGTTGCTAAAAGAGGATCAACTAGCTATTACTGATGGATAGATTGACCTAAAACCATGGATCAGAGAGGTTCATGAGATTACAATAATTCTTATCAGTTTGATTATGGGGTTTTTTATGCTCAATAGGCAATCTTGCCAGTTTCCTATTGGATGGGGCATGGTTATCAAGGATATGATGATACAGGGGATTACATTTGTATGGGGCCTTGTTTGTTAGCATATTTACATCATGATATGCACCAGGTGTACTATAGAGGAGCTACCAGCATCTCAACAGGTGTGACCTTGCTACATGTCTGGGCGTGGGAGAGGATTGTGATCACTCAACCATAGGGCATTAGAGAGAGGGTAGATGGAGACTCGTACTCTTATAGATATTTAGATTTTCTCACTTATAAACATCTAGGATGACTACATTATTGGAACACACTATTTGATGATATGACAGTTTATATGGCACCCTTGGATCAGCTGTGAGGTGTGGAGAGATGATCACATCCATATGACATTTTGTAGGCATACATGATGGCTTATTGAGAAGATAAAGCACATCATTGAGAGGTATCTCCCGGATAGGGTTTGGAGATAGTTTGGTCAGAGTTAGGTTAATTTTTATGCTTATCATGCACGATATGCATGCACCGCCAAAGAGGTGCAGGTATGGGGCTCGACAACTTCTTCACACACATCACTAGTAGAGTTTGCATAGATGGCTCCCCTAGCATGGGGGTGGGTAGGTGGTCTGGATGACCCAGGCACTACATAGGACTATAATGCATGGTGGGCGTAGAGGCGCCCACTTAGATTTACACTAGTTGTAGGGGCTGGAGCACTAGGAGTCGTTGGGGCTCGAAGGAGGAGCATTGCAGTACTGGGTGCCCAGGAGGTCCACCAAAGACAACAAGCAAAGGTCGAGCATCAACAAGTAGCCCAGGTAGATCCACAACAACAAGATAGATAGGATGACTAGTAGATACCCCCACAACAAGATGATCAAGTACCTCCCCAACTAAATTAGGGGATATATGGGATGAAGATCATGGTGCGAGACTGGCTTGAATTACAACAAAGAGGGATGCGCTGAGAGTAGAGAGAGACTAGGCTCTCTTCGATAGAGATGCACGAGCAATGGAGAGTGATACTGAGATCACCCAATGGTAGGCAGTAGAGGCACAAGTTAGTACACTTATGGTCAAGTGAGACCATGCTCACTCCAAGAGGGATGTTGTGATCATTGAGAGAGATATAGAGCGTAGCAAGCACACATAGTTGGAGATTGTTTGGGCCTCTATAGTGCCTATGGATCGATATATGAGGGAGTGGGAACACTTGATAGAGGAGATGACCTATTACCGCACCTTATATGAGGCAATCATTCCACGAGCATAGTGAAAACTAAGATTTGGGTCTAGGAGTAGTACCACAGCAGGAGAGCCTAGCACGTCAAGGGGTGCTTCAATTAGCAGACCCTCACAACAACCTTTAGGACCTCTTCTATAGCCACATAGATCTTAGGCCCATAGTGAGCATACCAGAGATCTCCTATGCATGATGAGCAACCTCCTCCTGACAAAGAGGATCCTAGGGACATATAGAGACTTGATATTCATTGATCTCTTGATATTGATGTATATACTTTGATGTACCTTTTATATGATGTAGACAGACTCTTTTTATTGATGTATACACATTCATCGACCTTTTGAGCCTTGTATATATGTATATTTATGATGTATTAATGGTATCACACATGTTACAGTTCATGATATATCTTGACATTTCGATTTTTGATGATATATGAGATGAGATGATTAATAATGTGGCCAATGATGTGCATGATGTTGATTTTTGTGATGCATGATTTTTATGATTCTATACGATGCTTATGGTTATGATTATGATATGGATGCATTCATGATTATGCGATTATGATGACGATACAAATTTATGGTGTAGGATGTGATGTATGATATGGATGTGATATGCATTAGGTATGGATATTATGATGTATGATATGTGATTGATGGATGAATAACTAATGAGTTTATGGATGCAGGATGCATGTGCCATTAATGATGTTATGATGTAAGGGATGATGTTAATTAGAATAATTGTTAGAGTGAAATAGAAGGAAAAGAATAGATGATGTTGATCAAATTGTTGAAAATCCATTGATTATGAATGATATGAATGAATGAATGATTGATATTTTGATGTATGAGAAAAATGTGATAAGTATGCTTTTGATTTTTAGGGAGAAACTAATGATTAGCAATCCTTATTAATGTAGCAAATAGACATGATGCACTAGGGTATGAAGAACCAAGGAAACTTTATATCTATTGTGTGGACTTTGACTCTACAAACAAGAGGAGTATTCTTGTTCATACCTAACATACAAAAACCTTGTTAAATAACGTGAGAGAATAAAGCCATTGAAGTAAGGAGACTAATACACAAAAGGTATGAAGAACCTGATATGTACTAGCCATAATATTACTCAATACTATCCCTACACACACAATACAAGTATTCACCATGGTCGTATTACAAGAATATCCAACAAACACAACATACGCAATCAATGATCAAAAGATAAATCAGAAGAAAAGATCAAAACAGATTAACAAAACTATCATATCACTTGCCAATGATGTTTGTAGTTTAGGGATGTTATCCGTTGATGATGCCCATTGTAGGAATGATATATCCATCAAGGCTCATGCTAGGATGTTGATGGTACTAATGATCATTCATAAACAATTGAAATTTCTAGGCGTTGTTTTATCTGATAGCAATCACATTTTCTTGATTTCTACTTGAATGTTCTAGATTTTGATAGTAGCTAGGTTTTGTTTGTCAAAGGATGAGGGTGTTGATTGGTTTGTTATGGATGGAGTTTATTGTAGATAAACAATGACAAAGATGGGGATTTTGAGATTCTTTTGAATGTTTTTGTGCTTTTGAGGTTATTTGAGGTTATTTGAGGTTGTTTTGAAATATATGATCTTTTTGGTATTTTAAAGATATTTAAACCCAGACAAGAGGGGACCTAAGGGGACTGACCTATTGACTTGAGGGCTCATCAATGATGGCCTTGCCTATGTGACACACACAAAGGCTATGTAGTTTGATTTATTGGGCTAGGATATTAGCTCATACATGGATGGCTAATAATGTTTTTAATGTTTTTGACCATTTTATGAATGTTTTTGGATTTTCAAGGATGATTTGGATGTTTTTTAATTTTTCAGTATTATTTAGATTTTCTATTTTTCAAGATTATCTAGATATTTTTTATTTTTCAAGATTATTTGGATGTTTTTGATTTTTTGATTTTACACGACTTGGGATATGAACAAGGATCCAATCCGTCTATCAGGTTCAAGAGGATTCCCCTAGTTAGGTATAGGATTGTATTTATTATGGATAAATAGGATGATGTGGATAGAGGATAGTGATAGCGCAACAAGGTTAGACACTTAACAAGTGATCAAGCCATGGTTAGGTACATGCTTATTATGGTAATAGATGGAATGTATCGAATGGATGAAAGCATGATTATGATAAATGGATGGATGGGATGGATGTGAGCTTTGATAGATGGTGGGGTGGAGCTTATTCAAACATAGCAATTGCTTTCTAGGTTTTCACCATGGGACTTGTCCTAGAAGTACCACAAAAGTGGCTTTCACTTAAAGGACAAATTATTTCTCTTTACTATTTTTTATTTTTTTTGCTAGAATATTCTAATAGGATAAGTATAGAAATTTTTAAGATGGCTTTTATTAAGAGGTTCCGCTAAAGTTTCTCCTTGAGGGGTTGCCAATTGATATGCACTAGATCCATAATTTATAGTGATCACAAAGGGTCCTAACTAATTCAATTCAAATTCACATTTTTTGACTTGATTTAGCCAAATCTTTTGATTTTCCTTTAGGACTAAGTCACCCACTTAAAATCTTATGTTCTTGATTCTTTTATTGTAACTACACTTGAGATGACTTTGGTATTCTTGGAGATGATAATTAGAGCACTCAAACGTCTTTCATCTAACAACTCAAGCTCATGGAGTCTAGATACTTGATATTCTTTATTGTTAACCAGATTCTGCAAGGATACCCTTAAAGAAGGAATTTTGACCTCTATAAGCAAGATAACTTTGGTTCCATATACTAGGGAAAAGGGGGTAGCGCTAGTGTGTGTGTGGATACTTGTTCGATAGGCCCACAAAGCTAGATTTAGTTGGAGGTTCTAGTCATAATCAACATCATTAACAGTCTTCTTAAGGATTTTAAGGATAGTTTTTTTTGACACTTTTGCCTTACTGTTTCCTTGGGGGTGATACGAGGTAGAAAAGCAATGTTGGATATGGAATTTAGAACAAAATTCATAGACATATTGATTATTAAATGGAGTTCCATTGTTAGTGACAACGGTTTGAGGTATGTTGTAGCGAAAAACTAAATAGTTCAGAATAAACTTAGCTATTTTCTTTCCTATGATATAGGTTAAGGGTATGGCTTCTATCCACTTTATTAAGTACTTCATGGCAATTATGATAAATTTATTTCCATTTGATGAGGTGGGGGATATCTTGCCTATAAGGTCAAGTCTCCACTGTGAAAAGGGCCATGGTGTAGTTATTGGGTGTAACTTCCATGTCAGTACATGAATAAGGTCATTGTGTTGTTGGCACTAAAGATATTTCTTAGCAAACTGATTACCTTTTTGTTCCATCAAGGGCCAATAGTATCCAATGCTTAGTAGCTTCTTAACTATCTTAGGTCTGCTAGAATGAGACTCGCAAATTCCTTCATGTACCTCTTGTAAGGCGGTCAATGCCTTTTTAGGGTTAAGACATCTTAGAAATGTTCCTTTGAGACTCTGTCAGTATAACGTATCACCAAGGATGGTAAAGCATGAGGTTCTTTAGATAAATGTTTTCTTTTGGTTGCTATTAAGGTTAGGAGGTATGGTTCCATATTGAAGATAGATATAGATATCTTACTACTAGGGTGACTTGGGATAAACAACATCACACATGAGTTTAGACTCTAGGACTTCGAATGTGAGTATAAGAAACTGTTCCACAAGAAACTCATACTTAGGACTATTATGTGGCATGTCTAGAAGAGAGCCAAGAAGAGAGCCAATAGTAGCCACAGTGTCAACAACTCTATTATTTTCCCTTTGCATTTGCTCAAAGAGAATGAATAGGAAGTACTACTTGAAACTGTCTACCATTCTTTTGTAAGGAAGTAATTTATCATCCTTAGTCTGATATTCATCATTCGCTTGTCTGATTACTAATTGTGAATCTCCATAGACTTGTAGTTCCTTGATTTTTCATTAAAATTCCATTCTTAATCTAGTGATTAGTGCTTCGTACTCCACTATATTATTAATACAAGGAAAGGCGATCCTATATGCTTTGGGTATACTATCTCCTTGGGGTGTAACAAAGAGAATGACATCTCCTAATCCATGTTGGGTGTGAGATCCATCAAATTATAATTTCCATCAACTTACTTGAGTTTCCACAAGGATTCCTTCATCAGGGAATTCTGATATCAAAGGGTGAGGGTCATCAAGAGGTGATTCGACTGACTGATCTGCTATCACCTATCCCTTGATTTCTTTTATGTCAACATATTCTATGCTAAATTTTGTAAGGATCATGACCACTTCGCTATTCATCCAGTTAGAGTTTCCTTAGCCAAAATTTATTTCAAAGGGTCTACCTTAGAGATGAGTTTACTATTTTGGTTAAGCATGTAATGTCTAAGCCTCTATTATGCAAAGAAAATGGCTAAACAAGCCTACTCTACAGGTGTGTAGTTTATTTCATAGCCCACTAGTGTATGACTGATATAGTACATTGCTCTTTCTTTACCATTCTCATCATGTTGTGCTAACAAGTCACCTAAGGTTGTTGATGTTGTTGATATATAGAGGATAAGTGGTTTGTCTACTAGAGAAGGCATCAAAATAGATGGCGATGCCAAATAGTCTTTAATTTGTTGAAAATATTGTTGGCACTTCTCATCCCACTTAAAGGCAATATCCTTGTGGAGTAGATGCATGAAACGATGATATATATTAACTAACCGAGCTATAAATCTCTGGATGGACTGCATCTTACCTTGAAGGCTCCATAGTTGTTTCAAAGTCCTTGATGGAGGCATTTCCATGATGGCCTTAACCTTAGCAGGATCCACTTCTATACCTCTTCAAGATATAATGTTCCTAGGAGCTTCTGTGATGTGATGTTGAAAACACACTTCTTTGGATTGAGGCATAGACCATACTCTTCTAACCTGTCAAATATGTGTGCTAGGATATCCAAGTGACCTTGTCTTGTTAGGGATTTTGATAGAAGACCATCTACATAATTCTCCATGGTGATGTAAAATATATGATGAAATATAGTGGTCATCACCCTATGGCAGGTGGCTCTCGCATTCTTAAGCCTAAACAACATAACATTCCAACAATAAGTTCCTTAGGGATAAGTGAATCATGTCTTATGCTGGTCTTTTGGTGCTATTTTTATTTGATTGTATCCTGAAAAACCATCCATTAGAGAAATCATTTTGTGTCCTACTATTAAATCCACTTGATATCTATATTCGACAAGGGTAATACATCCTTCAAACGAGCTTTGTTGAGATATCTAAAGTTAGTACAAATCCTATGCCCCCAATGGGCTTAGAAATGGGTACAAGGTTTGATACCCACTCAGGATAATCAACCGATCTAATAAAACCGACGTTTAGAAGTTTTTGTAGCTCCACCTCAACCAAAAGTGCTATTTGTAGACACATATTGTGAAGCTTCTGGTTTTGTGATTTTTCTCTAGGAAAGATTGTCAAGTGATGAGCTACCAAGGTTGGGTCCAAACTAGGAATATCAATGTAGGACCAAGCAAAGTTGATCATACAACTACCTAATAAAGTTGTGAACTTTTGTTTCTCTTTAGGCTCCAAAGAAGCTGCATAGAAGGTGATTCTAGGTGCATATGATGTTCCCACATTTATTTGCTTAAAATCTTCTACTATTACTACTGATCTCTCTTAGTGTTGAACAATGTCGGGGAGATTGAATCCTCCATCTTTGGGTGCCTCAAAGAGGTTTTCAACCTCAGATACATCCTTTTATTTTTGCTTTTCCTCGATCCAATAGCGCCATATTATGGTTTTTGTTGGAAGCTTGAGTTATTTAGGTGTTGTCATTGATGTCAACCCTTGTATGAAGAGAGTGTTGGAATGTTTTTGGTGTTGATAATGTCAACCCACCAGCATTGGAGTTGTTGGAAGCCTATATTTGTTTGTATTGATGTCAACACAATGTTGTTGGAGTTATGTTTAGAGAGATAGATGGATGTGCTATAGTTGATGAGAGATGTTGTATATGTGCTACAAAGATGTTAGTAGTGTTGTTGATGCAGTTGGTTCACTTGCTTTCCAATTTCTTTTGAGAAAATTTAAATAAAATAGAGTTTAGTGTGACAAAGTGGTGTTCAATGTTCTACTCCGCATTTCTTCATGGTTGAAGATATGCCTGTATGGTTTGGATATGATGATTATAGGTTTTTAAAGGTTCTATATCTAGAGTTTCAAGTTTTATATCATTATGTAGTGAAATTTTTGTTTGAAAGTATGTTTGTCTGGTGAAATAAGGTGTTTGGGAGAAATTAGATTGCTTCGCATTTATCAGCAGTCAAGGTTCTTGGCCTACGGATCTGCAAACGTGCTTATATATTATGTATCTACCTTCCCTTTAAGATTTAGGCATTGTGGTGTTCCATAAGGTTGTTTGGTGTCTTGGATGTCTATGCCAATGTGTCTGGTTGCATAGAATAAAGACATTCTTAAGTTTTAGGTGGTTGTTGTAATAGTGGAAAATATTCTAATGATGTGGAATATTCTAAGATGTTTTAGAATGTTGTTGTGTGGTCTGTGATATGTTTCTAGACTTGGAGAGGCATGTTTGTGGTCAACTCGGTGTGCTAGCGCTAATTATGGAGGATGATTGTTGTTTATGAAAGTGTTGAGAAGCATGTTAGTGTAGATTTGGGTCCCAGTTAGGTTGTGGCATGGTATACCTTCACTTCTTTACATCATGGAAGTGTTTGGTGTTGAACTATTTGATGTTGCATGATTGAGGTGCATATGTTTCATTAAGGTTGACCTAATTGAGATTTTTTTAGGTCACGAATGGTATAAATACAAGGCGATTTGTTGTGTGGATTAAGCAAAGAGTGTGTGTGATGCGAAAGATGTGAAAGTAATCAAGTGTGGTGATCTAAGTGCGAGATTTAATGCTTATGACTCCTAGATGCAGTGAGTAGAAGGTGTTTACATTTTAGTCTGATGAATGAGTTTTTTGTGCTTCAATGGAATTGTACCTTCGGTATAAGAGAGATAAATTATTAACAGTTCAAACTGGTAGTGAGCCAACCCTTTTTCTATCTTATTTCTTTTGGATAGTGAGTCCTTTGGCAATGAGCCCTCTAGCAGCGAGCCTATTGTATTCAATGTTGCTATTACTTTATATTGTGAGCTAATACTCACTGTGGTTTTTCCCTACTTGGGTTTTCCACTTAAATATGGTGATCTATTGTGCATGGTGTTTTGATGTGTTGGTGTTTCACTTTTCTACTTTCATGCTAAATCCTATTAAGGGTTTAAGACTAATCAAGATTTGAATGTTAATGAGGGTTTTGATGTTTTAATGTATATTTGATTTACCCCCTCTTAGTTGTCATGTGTATCTAACAATTTTCACTAGGGGATCTATTTTTTATTTTTAGATTTTTACCTTTGCGACTGAAGAACCCAATCCCTCCTCCAAAGTATGTGTCTTCACTAATTTAATGTCAAAACCTACCTTATGATCCCCATGTGGTATACCATCTCTTAGTCCCATAAACTCAAAAATAGCTTCATCATTTTGGAATACGTCTAAAATCGGTGCTCGTTGTTGGTCCCAGTCAATTAATTGAGGATAGACACGTTGAAGTTCATGTTTCTCGGATGGTTGGTCAAATGATAGGGTAGTAATGGTATTAACCAAAGTGTTCTCAAATAGGTTAGTGATGTACATGAAAGAGTCTTCGATGGAATCATCATCATCAAATGTCTTAACCACAAGAGAGGAAGGACCTTCCTCACAAACCATACTTCTAGTATCAGGAGTAACATTGTCCAACAAACCATATACTAGTCCTTGATTCTTTTTCTGCTTCTCAAGGATAATTAGTTTTATCATACCTTGCTCATGTATAGCAAGGCCACCTTTTCCTATGAATACCATGCTTTAACAAGTTGAAAACCCTTATTGTTGTGATCAAAGAAGATATGTTGTAGCTCTTGTTCTTATTCTTCCTTGTATAACCAGGTAGAAACATCTTCTATGATTTCCTTGCTCAAATCTTCCCATTTAGAGAAGACTGTGGGTTTCAATTCAATGACTAGCAACATGAACTTCCTTATTTTCTTGTAGCTTTCCATACGATCTTAGTGATAGTGGAAGTTTTCCAATACAAATGGATTGTTTCATGTGATAATTCCCAAAACCATTTTCTAGTACTTGGATCTTGAGATTGAACTTAGGTGGGTGGGTTTACTGATGATAATGGAGCAATAAATAAAGAGGCTTGAGATGATAAGGCTAAAGATGCTAGATCAACATAGTTAAATGAGCGAAAAGAGATATCATTGCTAGGAACTTGGAAGACTTTTGAATATTTCTCTTCCAAGTTCTTACAATAATAGAAAGGTTTTGGATCAACATAAATGGTGACCTCTTTGTCATTATAGGAAAATTTCAAGCATTGATGATAGGTTGAAGGGATGGCTTGCATTACATGAATCTAAGGGCATCCCAAGAGAAGGTTATATGGTAGCTCAAGATCCAATACTTGATAAGTTGTTTTTGCTATTGTTGGTCCCACTTGAATAGGAATTATGGCAGTACCTTCAAAATTTCCCTCATTATCATCATAAGCTCTAATAGTAATGCTTTTTCTACTTTTGAATAACCTCATTGGATTATCCTAGCTGTTGTAGAAGCTTTAAGGTACAAGTGTTTAAGCTTGCACCACCGTCTATCAATACTCTCTTGATTTTATGCTTATGGATGCATAATTCAAGGTATAAGGCTTGGTTATGATATTTATGCAAGGGAAGATCTCTTTTGGAGAAGATGAGATGATAGGTAGAAGCAATGTGTTCTAACATGGCCTAAAATTTCTCTATGTCAATGTCATTGGGTACGAAAGACTCTACTAAGGCTTTATCCAAAACTTCTTTATGAGTTGGGAATATTTTGAGAAGTTCAAGGATGGAAATCTATGTGGGAGTATTTTTCAAATGGTCAATAAGGTTGTACTAAGCTTTCAGAGGCTTAGATAAAGCTTTAGCTTGTGGTGGTGCTCCCCCGCTAGATTGTAACTTTTTCTCGTCGTGTAGTAACATTACACTTAGGATTCTTATCAGCTATAGTTACAACTAATATTTGGTGATTGGCTTCAAAAGTAGCACCTACTACATTTTCATAGGAGTATGCAATTTTATTGTAATCCATTCCTTTACCTTTGTCATTTTCTTAATTATGGTCAAGGATTGGATCCTTGTAGATTCCCAAGTTGTTGTTACCGGATGTTCCAAGACGATGTTCAATGTCAACTTTTCCCTTATCAACTAGATCTTCTATGAGGTTCTTTAGTTTCATGCAATTATTAGTCTTGTGTACTTTAGTTCTATGGAATTCACATTGGTCATTCTCATTGTACCAAGGAGGTTTAAATTGTGGTTGCTCATAGTTTCTTTGCTCTGGTAATTTTATATGGTTTGTTTGAAGCAATTTTTGCAAGACCACTTCAACAAGTTCTACCAAAGGAGTATATTTTTGTCTTGTTTGTTTGAATGTATTGTTAGGTATTTGTGGTCCTCTTGAAGGATTTTGATTTTGATTAGTCGGTTGATTGCTTGGAGGATTATTTTGTTGATTGCTTTGAACATTGTGGTGAGGATGGTTAGGAGGAGGTTGTATGTTTTGCATAAATTTAGCATCCACTACTCCATCATTGGTAGTGTTTTTGTTCTTTTCCCACAAACATGGTTTATTATTTGAATTGGAAGGTTGATATCGATTGTTGTATAGCTTGATAACTCCTTTTGCAATAAGAGATCTTTCAATAGCTATGCCTTTTTCAATGGTATCATTAAATGTGTTGGGACATAACATGGTTAATTAGAAGCTTAAATCAATGTTTAGATTTCCCATGAAGATGTCAACAATTTGTTTCTCAAGAACAAGCCATTTGCATTTACTTGCTTTATGTTGCCATCATTGCAAGAAGGAAGCAAAAGATGCCTTGGTTTTGTTTCTCTTTGTACAAATTAGTTATGGCGATCTCTTGTTCTATGTTGTACGAGAAGTGATTGATGAATTTTTATGATAGTTAATTAAAAGTTTCAATTCCATGTTGTAAATAAGAAAACCATTCTATGGCTTGTTCACTAAGGCTCCTAGGAAAGAGTCTCATCATGTAAGAGTCATTTTTAGATACCTTCATGCATGGCATGAAAAATTCTCGTATATGTTCAATTGGATCTCCTCTTCCTTTATACTTATCAAATTTGGTAATTTCAAAGTTTTTAGGGAAGGGAATCATGGCAATAATTCAATCGTAAGGATAAGGACAAATGTCTTCCAAGGCATAGATCTTAGTCTTTTCGATTTGTATGTTTGCTATCCTTTGATCGAGGCTTTTGATTTGTAATACTAACTCATTTCCTTGTGGAGGGTTAGGTGGATTGTAGTTTTGTTGTCCAAGGAAGGATGATGATTTGTAAGATGGATTTTGAGTGTGCATTGGACCTTGAGGGATGTTATATATTTTTGATGAAACATTCGGTCCTTGAGGAGCATTGTATTGGTATTGAGGATAAGCATTTGGATCTTGAGGATTTACGTTTGATTATTGAGGTACAAAACTTTGTTGTTGAGGTACAATGTTTTGCTGTTGAGGAACAAGATTCTATTATTGAGGACCAAGATTTTGTTGATATTGTAGATTCATATTTTTGTTGTTGTGGAGTTTGAGTGTATGAAGGACCATATTGATATTGCATTGCGTTAGGATCCTGATTTTGAGAGTTTAAGAAGGGTCTTGGTATGAAGGTTGTTGAGCATGTTGTTATTGAGGAGTGTTATGTTGTTGGTACATGAGTTGTTGCTGTGGAGGGTTGATTGTGCATGTTGATAGATTGGTGGTTGTTGTTGTGATTGAAGAGATGGATTGGTTTGTTATGGTTGAAGAGGTGGATTGTTTAGATTCAAAATAGTGTAGATGGGTAAAGCCATATGTTGTTGTGGTGGCATGTGAGCATACAATGGTAGATTTGGTGGTCTAGGAGGAAAATTCGACATGTTTTGCATGTTAGAGTTTTGACCTTGTTGAGGTGAATTTTGTGACATAAGTTTCTTGATACATTTGGTCTCCATGTACTAGTTGAAGCGTTATGAGGTATATATGGAGTTGTAAAAGGGTTGGTTGTTTGTTGTGGATGGTTTTATGTTCCCAAGATATTAGGATTGATTTGATTTTGTTGAGCTACCATTGTTTGTTCTATTTTAGTTGGTCGTGTATATAATGGATTGTCAAGTGGTCTTGCTTGAGGAGGATCATTTGTTTGTGCAAAGACGCTTGGAATTTTCACTTCTATAGTAGGTTTAAAGACTTGCCTAACCATTGTATCTTTATCTCTAGAAATGAGGGTTGGATCCTTAAGGTTTTCAACATTGTAATCAATGAGTATCTTTGCACCATGTTGTGCAAGCCTATAGAATTAAGTGTTGGGATCGAAACTAAGCAAGTTGTCCATGAACTTCAAAATTTTAGGGTTTTGAGTCATTTCTAAGATCCTTTCTTCAATAGGTTCTTCATTAGAATCCTCTTCTATATAACCATCTTGTCCTCTAGTGGGTTGATTTCCTTGTTGAGAAAAATGGTTTTGATGTTCAAAATGTACATTTAGTTGTGAAGGATCAACATTTGGTTGTTGTGGAGGATTAACATTTGGTTGAATTGAAGTATTTACATTTGTTGGTTGAGGATTAGAGTATCCTCACGAAATTTTAATTGTAGTGTCAACATTTATTGTGTGAACGCTTTTTGTGTGGATGTTTGTGGTGTTTGGAACATTAGAATCACTAGTATTGGCTACCATTTTCTTCCTATGTTGTGATCTTGTTGTTGTCACAAAAGTCCTACTAGACCTAAAGGATGGAAAGATCTAGATGATAGGTATGTTTTTTTTGGATTTTTTGGAATTCAAAGTTGAATTTCAAAGGATATTTTGATAAGCCTTTTGGACAAAATAATGATGTTCAAGTTGATATGGGATTGAAAGGTTAAACTTTGGACAAAAGGATAACAAAATTGTTTTACACTAGATCTCAAGATGTTGATGGAAGGTTGTTTGGTGTCTTTGTTTGGACTAGAATCATGAGTACAATCAAAGAGATGATAATGATGGTTTATAAACCTAGGAGGGAGATAGTTCCACTAAGTTAACAAATTCACAAGATATGGGTAAATGAGATCAAAAAATACTCACAAGTTGATAGGTTTGATATGTTGATGTCCAAAAAGGATGTTTGATGTTTTTCCAAAAGGATGTTTGATGTTTTTCCAAAAGGATGTTTGATTTTATTCCAAAAGGATGTTAAGGATGGTCTCAAAAGATTGATGTTTATTGAGGTTGTTGATATTTGAAGATGTAAGATGTTTGATCCAAAATACTATGTTGACGCTTCCTAAGAAAACCAAGTTGAAAGATGGTTATGATGTTTGATGACAAAAGGACTGTTCAGGACTGTTATGACAAATATTTTTAGTTCTAGGATGAAAAGATTAGGACAACTTTAAGTTCAAAGAATTTGTAGGTATGAGATGGAAAAATGTTGCAGAGAAATGTGTTAGTTTAGGCAAACACATGACGCTATCCCTAAGCAAAGGCAAAAGTGTAGGAAAAAGAAACAATGTGTAGAGAACAAACACAACATACTATGCAAACGTGATAATCTAATAACAGGTAGATGCGATAATTTCAACAAAAGCAACTCCATGCAAAAAGAGGTTTTTATAGAATATAGTAAATATAGATGCGACAAAATAAGCAATAGCGATAATATGCGGAAAGTAGACGTGATAGTTTAAGCAAAAATGACAATATGTAGGGAAAAAAGTGGTTGTTTATGAAAACACGATAATGTATTAAAGCAGTCATAGGAAAATGATCAGAGGTAGTAATCCATGATAGTTAAGTGTGGTTTTCTATTACTGTTTCTGTGTTTGAAAGTTTTGGTAAAGTTTAAAGTGTGAAAATCTAAGTGTATGTTTTGAAAGCAAGTGATGTGAACAACAAACATAAATAATCAAGAACGAATCAAATGGTAAAGGGAGATATTTTGTAAAAATTTTCCCACAAAGCTCACTAGCAATAGAATGATAAAACAAATCAAGTACAACCTAATTAGTAGTAAAAGTTTATCTAACTATAGTAGGCTTACCACACTTGCGTGTTAATTTTTATCCAAGGAGTGGAAGATTAGGGTATGCCAAGGTCATGTACCACCTTGACACCCCTCACCTTGAAAGAGTGTAAGCCCTAGCAAGACACCTTATCTCCTCAACCAAGGACTAGACATGGTAAGTAACTTCTCATGCAAATAGCGTCATGATGCACCACTATAGAAGATGTTTGATAGGTCTTGGATTTTTAGTACAAGTTAGTTCTTTGTGGGTGGAACATCTGTGAACACCGTTAGCTACATATACATCTCAAAATCTAGAATTACCTTGGACTCCCAGCGAAATTCTAGTATGCTACATGTACGAATCAAACTATAGCTTTTGCTCTCATCCAATTTTTATAGTGCACCGAAAAATGTCACTTGAGGTCAATCACTTGGGTTCTCAATTAAGATGTGTCCCAAGGCAATCCTCTTACCAAAAAAAAGGGAAGGCTTGTGTGTTGCTATTTCTCTTCACCCAAGATCTCACAAAGCACAAGGGGAGAGGATACGTAGACAACATGCCTTTAGTTAACAGAAAATAAAAGTAAATTAGAGGTATTTCTCTTCACCCAAGATCACACAAGGCACGAGGGGAGAGGATGTGTACACTCCAACTTACAATACATGCCAAATAAATTGATTTTTAAAGCACCAAATGCAAATGTAATTTAATCTACTAAATAAAGAATACGAGTTCAAATGATAAAATATTACACAAGGAACTTGCAAAAATGTATTAGTAGTTTGAAATATTGGCTTGGATCAATTAACACGTACAACACAAGTAAATTAGAAGTTTTAAATGATTTGTCTTCCCCCAAATGAATGGTACACAAATATGTTAGATTAAAAAGCACAAAACAACATACAAGTGGTTAGGGTTAGATAAAAAATCAAAAATAAAAAATTTGTCAAAAAATAGAGACAAAAAAGAATGGTCAAACAAAAAATTATTAGTGGAGCCATCTTTGTCTACCTCAGCAGATGTAACAGGTTTCACAGACACAATTGTTCACAGCGGCAAGATTTTTAAACGTAACTCAGTTACTCTAGAAAATGCAGAAAAACCTGCAGACATGGAAAAATGATTAGAAAAAACCTTGCACGGTTAGAAAAAAACATAGGCAGATTATCAAATACAACCATATTAGAAAACATGAGTAGTTCATGGTTGACAGAGATAGTCGTTCGTAGATCTGTAGCAGGTGATCATGCCAAAAACCTATAAATCATAAAAAAAATCACACAATTTCGTTAGATTAGGGACGTGGGTCCCATCAGGCATGCCAATTTGTGAAGTGGGAAAAGTGGAATGTGGAAAGGAAATAAAACAAGGGTTAGAATCATCAAAAAATACAAAACAAGAGAAGATCAAACCCCACTTACAAATGAAGTGGAGTGCATACGTGGTTAGAAATCAACATATAGTAAATGAAAATTAATTCAAAAAAAAGAAAACAAACCACGTGAAAAATTTGCATTCCATTTTAATGGTAATGGTATGTTGGATTGCTTGACCATGAAGCTCCCATGATTGAACAAGCATGAAGATAAAGACCTAAATGAATGATAATTACTCAAAAATGCTCAATGATAATGCTATTCTCAAGTGCTCAAAGTTTCTCAAATGATCTAGA